>ARYC01010729.1:0-13683 GCA_000711775.1 Oxytricha trifallax
TCAAAAACTCAATCAAACTACTGAAAGGGTTTTGGGGTTTTGAATCTGAAGCAATAATTTGTAACTATTCAAAAAAGGATTATTATAGATAAAGTCTATAGGAACTCACAGTGTTTCGGTAAGGTATAGCACAGCCTAAGCATCAATTTCGCTGCGCCTATTTTCTCTCTAGCCTACTGCGGTAGTGTATTAGGCTTCTTCAAAAAAATAAGAAAGTTCTTACATTGAGGAATCATGCATTTTTTGGAATTCGAATTTTTAATGAAGCAAGGTACGAATCTTCGAATAAGGGTCTTCTAGGGACAAAACTTGATTGTTCATCAAAAGAAGCACAGAGATGGAATCTCCAACTAAGAAATCTATCCGAGCAGATATAAACAACAATCTTTAATTCTCACATTATAATATAGCCATTTAGCAAGGCCTCGTGTTTTATTGTTGTATCTCGGGCTATAGTCACACACTTCTTGAATTCAAATTATTTCCCTTCGTACTTTGTCGCTTTCCTCTGTTGTTTATATGAATTTCACCCTTATGCAGTTGAGTAGCCTTGTCTTTTTCCAAATAGTATGATAATATTTCCAAATGAGATTTATCACTTCCTAATGACTCGCTCAAAATCAATAAAGCACTATCCATCTAGCCCTTTAGCATATAATCCAATAAAGCTCCCATACAATCTCATATTCAGAGCTCTAATGTAACTTCTTCGCACCATTGGGGACTACTCAGGAGTGTTATTGCTGATTTATAATTGGATATTATGCAATAAAATTCTATCTATCACTTTTAATCTTGCAATTTTTGTGCTTAATACTAGAATAATCAGCTTGAAGATGTTAGTAATATCATGATTATCTCACTTGCAATGCTATAAAAAATCATTTGATAAACCCTAATACTCACCATACTACCTCTCAGAGCCTTTCATGCATGATTATCATCGCCAGAAACAGTCATATTTATGTTAAAGCCTACATAACTACTGATTTCCTATTTCAGGCATACGATGTTGATGCTTGAAATGTCCTTGCAGTAAACTATACGACAGTCTGTTCCACCTTCTCCTTCTCATTCCATGCTGTTTGCTTGGCACGCTACAACGAATAATGTCTGAGCGCCGGCTACACTTGGGTGCTCGGTGTAATGTGTAAGACATATAGTCCTACGCTCGAAGGACTGGATAGGGAGATTGTCATTTATAACAGTTAGTAAGAACACCATAACTCAATTCTGTATAATATCACATTAGTGTTATCAAAGTTATGAATATTATCCATTATGCTTAATTATTCACTTTTTAAACATAGTACTAAAATAATTAAAAAATTATAACTACATTCAAACTGTTTCACAAACAATATATTCCCTCTAGATTTATTATCTTTACTATTTATTATTACCTTATTAACTTACAAATTATGCTTTTACCTAAATAAAGATGAATAAAATAATAAAATATTTCAATAATCTTAATCATAACTATAAACATCGGTACAAAGAGTTAAATTATTGTATATTCTTGACATTTTAATATATATATATATATATATATATATATAAATATATAAATTTATACCCCAAAAAATTCAAATGCGTTATTTAATAACATATATTAATTATAAATATAAACTTTACATTTATTGGAAAATATTTACTGTTAACTTAAATTCTTTGAATTCACTTGTATTCATTTATTAAATGTATATTTAATGGAGTTATTTAAATATAATGAATTAATGAGCTTAATAGACTTTGATATGTTTAATAATACGTGAAATCAGAGATATATATTATTCTTGCTAATCAACCTCATCAAGTATACATAAGCCATAAATCAAAACATAGCAATTGAAAACATTTAAATTAAGAAATAAAAATAATTTTTCTAATATTTATCATTAAATATATGGATTTAGTGCTGGGTATTATACAAATTTTTGAATGAAATTATTGAAACAGCGTATCACTTATCAAAATGTGGATAAAAATAGGGGAAACAAGAGAGTAAGTTATAAATCTATTGTTATTGTATTTATTTAGTTTAACAATAATTAGTAGTTATTTTACTGATTATTAATTAAGCATTTAAATGACAGTACTGTATGTATCAATAAAATCTATTGACTTAAATAAACTTATTACAATTTTATACCAAATTAATGTACTTGTAGCCAATAGTTACATTTATCTTCAAATTGAATAGCCAGTCATTTTAAAATAAATGCTTATTTCCTGCTCTTCATACGTTTCATCTTTTACTTCTCCTTTTCGGTTTATTACTCTTATTTATTAAAGCCACTATTTATCTAAATTGCATGACTTTTATCCTCATGATCATATTAGATGTCTATGCTTTTAGAATCGTCAATGAATAAAATCTCTTCAAATTGAATCCATTCCTTGAGTTTAGTTGTGATTTATTTAATCGTGAGATCTGACTTCAAGGAGAGCAAGCATGCCACTTAAGGCATTTGAAGCAGATTTCAATTTGGTTCAAGTGAATCTGCTGGTTTGGTTAGATGAAATGCAGACATATTGGCATTTCATTAGATAAAATAAATTACTGAAATATTACTGTTATATAATTATGATAAATAAATATTTAGATGGTTTTTTTTCAAAGCTTATTTATTTAGCTTTTCAATGTGTTGTTAGGTCCATAAAGAAATCAGTTATGATTTATATATAGAGATTATTATCGTTTAATTTGCTTTGGATTACAGTGACAGCTTATGAAAGTCTTTCAACAGCTTCGCAAAGATTGCCCTAATTGTGTTGATCCAAATTGACAAATGATTATCCTAAGTAATACCTTTTTTAAAAAGTTTAGGAGATTATTTACATGATTTATAATATAATAGAAGAATGTGATTTGAATAACTATTATATCTTTTGAATTAAAACCCTAAAATTACATTATACCCTATATTTAGTTAAGTATTAATCCAAGCAGTGTCTTCTTCTACTCTATTACTTTCCATAATTGTCTAACCATTTTATCCATTTTAAATTTTTCTCAAATTCTCAGCCTGATTATTCTTAGTACTAAGATTGAAGGGTCTATTTGCTGGAATTATGTGAGGAAAAGCCTGATTCGTCTCCATTACGACAGTTTTATGCTTTTCCGATTGATTGCCAGTTTTGGTCATCTCTTTATGACTCAATTGCAGTTTCTGCTTTATAGGAATAAGCTATCTTCTGATGATTTGTTATGCCCTAATTTCAAGTAAGTTAGAGAAGAAGAGAGTAAATATGCATTATTTGCTCTTTCACGAAGTTCTTTGTAGCGTTTACGTTGATTAGTGATATAATATTGATGCAAATTAAAAAGTTATTTAAATAAGTTCTGCCATTTGAAACAAATAATAAGTCCATTTTCAATGTATTCACTATTGTTTTCTCCATGAAATTGAATCTTTACTATCAGATAAACATTAAATATATTAAATTAGTATTTCCCTTTGTTTACAAGTATTTTATTGTAATAGTTATAAATTTCAACAGAAAGTGACTACATTATTCTTTACTGATATATATCATCAACTTAATTGAGTATTGTGATAGAATTTTATATTAATATATCTAGATATTGTTTTCGTGCATGATATCGTTTAGTATATCGTTACTACGCCTAGTTTATTTTAATAAATAAATATTAATTATAAAAACTATTTATACTTGTGAATTATTTAGGCTTTAAAACACTTAATCAGAACATACATGTTGATTTGAAATTTTAATTACTTCATTTAGTATTGCATAATTTAATTATTCGTAGAATATTACCAGTTAAGTAAGAACAGATTGTTATAAAAAAAAACTAACTATATATTCAGATTATACCTAAAGAAAAAAGAATATAATAATTTGATTTAGATTGTTTATGACTGGATAGATTGAAGCAAATCATTACTCAAATTCTTTAATATATCCAATTAATCAGTTATATACGTGAGAAATAAGATCATAAAAAGGATTATTTAACATTTGAATATGCATGATATTTATTTAAGGATTAAGTTTACCTAATCATTTCAAGCTAAATTGTTTTATTTCTTTTAATTCTAATTGAAAACTAACATAAATTAACACTTTTACTATTCCTCGAGACATTTATTATTAATCTAGTATAATCAAAATGGGGAGATCGTTATAAAATAATCAAAAATGAAATGAATTAAGATTATGTTCTAATCAAAGTATACTAATGTGTTTCAAACTGTCGAGATTATGAACTAAGATTAGAGATTTTAATTATCAACTTTAGTTAACTATTCATATTTAAATTTAATTAATTATTAATTTAATCAACATTTTCCAACTAATTTCTATTTTAGGGCAGTGTCTTTTCTTCTCTTTTGATGACTTTCATAGCAATCTTTTCTTGTGTTTTTTTCATAAAAAATTTAGATATCTTCAGGGTATCTTCCTTGAGCTATCTTCAGGATATCTTCCTAAAAAAAAATTAAAAAATTGAATTTTATAGTAGTAAATGCAACAATAGCAACAATAATAGCAATAGTAGTAGATTTAACAATAGCAATAATAAAATCAATAATTCTTACTGTTCAGCTGAAATTTTAGAGAATTTCAGAAATTTAAAATTTGTTAATTAGTTGATATTTTCATCATCATCCTCATCCTCATCTTCATTATCAACATACTCAAAACATGAATTTAGAAAATTTGAATTTTTTTAGAAAAATCCTAGAACAGTAAGTATTATTGATTTTATTATTGCTATTGTTAAATCTACTACTATTGCTATTATTGTTGCTATTGTTGCATTTACTACTATAAAATTCAATTTTTTAATTTTTTTTTTAGGAAGATATCCTGAAGATAGCTCAAGGAAGATACCCTGAAGATATCTAAATTTTTTTATCAAAAAAACACAAGAAAAGATTCATCGATATTTATATCGATTACAAAAATTAAATATTATAGCCATAAACTGACATTAAGTTATATATAAACAAAACCCAATAGTTTTTTGAAACTTTGTGATTTTTGAAAATATTGGTTTCTAACCAAGAAAGAGTCATTTTATAACATCGTTTTAATTTACTAAAATGCTTTACTTATTAAAGCTAATACACTACGTTTATATATTATAATTATTAAGTTAATATGAAAATTATAATAAATACACTATATTGTTAATTAAGTATTAATAATTATTTCAAGTCTCAGATTAAGGAATCCTAATATTCCTTTTGTAATTAATCATAAATCTATCTATAATTATGCTTATTTTTATATTGATTTTTTAGAGTCCCTTTTTATCAAATATAATATTTTTTTCTCCACAAATAGTGAATAAATGAAGAAATTTTGAATCTCTATTCTTTAGAGAATAATGTTCCAAAAATCTAATTAGAATTTGTAAAAGTCTATATAGATCTGTATATCATAATACAATTTGATTTAAACTATTATTAAAATATTATTGCAATTTTAGAATATATACTATAAGATATTAATCATGTCCTATATTAGGACATTTAATTATTAATATATACATAGTTAAAATTATCAATGCATTATTAGCTTATATAACATAAGTAATATTGATTTATATGAATTTCACTAATGTTAGATTAGTGAAATGCATTTCACTAATTTATTATTAGTGAAATTCATACAAAATAATAATATAAATGTCATTATATATATGAACCATTTTTAACAGGTTCGAAAATTAATGATTGCTATGAAAGTCATCAAAAGAGAAGAAAAGTCACTGCCCTAAAATAGAAATGAGTTGGAAAATGTTGATTAAATTAATAATTAATTAAATTTAAATATGAATAGTTCACTAATATTGATAATTAAAATCTCTAATCTTAGTTCATAATCTCGACAGTTGAAACACATTAGTATACTTTGATTAGAACATAATCTTAATTCATTTCATTTTTGATTATTTTATAACGATCTCCCCATTTTGATTATACTAGATTAATATCAAAGTAGTTAGTTAAATAGCTAATTACTAAGGTATGTATGAATGCAAAATACAAGATAAAAATCACGATTTAATCTGTTCTTAAAATTCAAGTAATTCCTATAGCATCTTTCCTCATCGCTCTCCATCTTCTCCAAACTTCCTTCCTACTTCTTTGAGTCTTTCTCTTTTGTCTTCTCAATAATTTCTAATGGCTATATTAGGTTATCATCCTTTTTCCCATGAGCTTTGTCACTGGCTTTGATTTAATCAGGTTTGACTCTGGTTTACATAATTCCTTTGACTTCTTGAGTAGTCTGAGAGATTCATAATTTGATAGGTACCACTCTACCACTGTGAGATCATATTATGTCAGAAATCTCCTCCAAACCTGGTATTTTCTTTCTCTACCTCAAATTGTGTATCGTTCTTATAAACCAAGTCTTTCCATATTTCAATTTGGAAATGCTGGTTCATCATCTTTGTGTCAGAATCTTGACCAACGAGTTACCACAGTACTTTAGTTTTCCTCCTTCAAGATAGCTTTTCCAATCTACACTTTTATATATCCCATCTCTAGGTTTAGTATTATCAACGTGTATAAAATTAATATTATTTTCATTCATACATTTGCTAAATTTACTATTAATATCACAAAATGTTTATTTTAAATCTTGTCAATAATTAATACGTTGATTTAGTAATATCGCAATAAATAACTTAATAAACCTTTAATTAACTCCTAATTATAATTAAGTTGAAAGATTGGTATATGAGTATTGAATTTGTGCGCATATCAATATATTTTAAAGTTTTAGAAAATAAAGAATAACTGTAATATGTTGTAGATATTTCTATTTTGCTACTTTTAACTGCCGAGAGCCATTTTGATTAATGAATTACTAAATTAATCAATCAAATAGTAACATTATCATTTACTTTTAGCTTACAAAATAAATGAGAAACAACTATTAAAGTTACCGGTGTTAAGGAGTTAGCTAATTCATCAATTTATCCGATAAATACAAGGAGAGTGTTTAAGAAGTACTTGGAGACATTTCAATTCACATTCGGAAACTTCTCACCTCTGTGGATGGATATAATTCCTTGTAAATTTATCAGTTAGAAGGATAATAACCCGATCTCAAGTAAATATATGTTAAATATTCTGACTAATTGAGTTCTTCAATGTTGCATAAAGTACAATTTATGAAACATTTGTAGCATATCAAAGAATGCAGTATGCTTCCGTTTCAAGTAATTAAGAAATCAGCTTAATATAAATAGAAAGTTATAAACTCAAACTTAACTCAATCAATTATTGAAGATTATGAAATATAAGAAGATTTTGAATAATTCATAAAAATATGATAGCTATTGCCAATAAGAATCATTTTACTATTTATACAGAGTCAAGTTTGATGGGTTATGGAATTTTATTTATTTAATAAGCTTTCTCAAAGAAATATACTTAATATCTGTGGCGAAATGAAATTTGGTTTAAACAAACCATGAGCTAAAATACTAACATTTTCAATTAAATATATATTCTACTCTAAACTTCCACAGAAATAATCTTATAAATTATAAAATAATAGCCCTATTAAAAACTGTTTAATAATTGAAATCTATGCAACAAAGTATAGAATCATGCCAATAAAATAATTTTTGTAAGATGCTCTAAAAATGCAAACTAAAAATACTCTGTTGTGTATTTTGAGAGCAAATTATAAATAACTTTAGAATATAGTTGTTGTGGCAGATATGATTTAAAGGTATAATTTGTGATTCTAATATAATTTTTCAAGTTCACTAGTAGATGCTCAATAAATGGTTAAATTTTTAGATACAACAATAATTTATTACCTTACAGAGTTAGTTATTAAGTGATACTTTAATAATAGCAAGTTAAACGAGACAAATTTATATTTTCATCAAATAAATCAATCAATCTTATGCTTTTTATATCAAATTTGAGGATATTTTTTTAAATAAGTATTATTACATATTCATATTAGAGATATTTGTCTCAAGAAAATGCAGATTAGAAATAATTAATAGAATTTGTAATTCAAAAGATGCATAAGTAAACTTTAAGCTTAATTCAAACAGTGTTCCTTAAATTAAAACATAAAAATGCACCTCATATGAAGATATCAATCTTTTTCATGATATTTTCAAACTATCTCAAGCTTCTATGAAAATTATAAAATATACCTTTAAACACACTAATTCACTTCAATATATTTATCTATTAATCATGCCTATAATATGCTATTGGTTATATGCAGAATCAATGATAGAATTTATTCACATTCACATGTCAAAGAATCAAGTAGATAAGCTCAAATATATTTGCTTAATTGCCTATGAAATGCATAGATTGGATAACTAGATACCTTATTATACACTTAAGGGCTCCAGTGACTAAATGATTATTGTTCTTATTAAACTAGATATTAAAATATAATAATTTTTAATTTGTATTAAGTAAGCAACGCAACTTATGACAAGTCTTTATTTAATCAGTTGCAGAATTTATATTGAACTTCACTAAAAATTCATTTTAACAAATATTATAAAATTAATGAATTCTAAAAACTTATTTTAAGATAGGTCGTTTCCTTAAAGTGAAGAGAATACTTATATTGAAGCTTTTGAGGATTATTGCTGAAGTATTGCTAGATTATCATTTCAGAATAAAAAATAAATTTCATTTATTGGTTTATTTATAGATAATTGTATGTAAAATTTATATTAGTAAGATAATTTTCAATTAAACCTTCCATTAACATTGTTTTTATAATTGTTTGATAAGAATATTTATATTCTGAAACCATCTAGTATTAAAATTGAATAAACTACACTGTATATTCCTCATATTCTTTCATCAGTCTAATTATTAGATCACACAAAATCTAATTATAAATATAGAAATACTAAATCACTTTTAATGTAAAATTTAAAGCCCCTTCTTAGTATTTATTTAAACTTTACTTCTATAGATTAAATAAATATAGCAATTATTATAAGTACAAGAAATACACAGGCAATCAATCACTAAAAGTATCAGCTCATATATCAATTATATTTTTTCTAATATTAATATCCAGTAATATGATATTAATTTTATCATTATTTATGAATATCAATTGTACATCACAGCATTTTATTTGAATAAGTTATTTCCTTGTATTCATTATTTGATTAACTATGAATTAAATAGATGAACTAACTTTTGGTGTCAGAGATAAAGATTTTGTAGAAATTAAACTACTATTTGCGTCGTAGAATAAGGAAATGCATTGCCTAATAAGAATCAGGACAAGAAAATGTTACTATGGTTTCTATCTAATTGAGCAGCAATTATTAGGCCAATTATTCAAATTACAGTAAGTGTTGATAATCAAGAACTGAAAACTAAATATAAACATATAAATACATTTTTATATTTAGGTGTTATTATAGATTAACATATATTAGATCAAATGTGGAAGCAAATATAACCTTACATGTAAGCTAACAGAGCAACATTAAGAGCTATAGGAACTGGGTAATCCTAATGATAATAAAAGACTCAACAGATTGTGTTATACGACTTTAGGAGATCGATTGGAAGCCTAACAGTGCTCCAGAAACACACAATATAAATAACTTAATTAATCATTAGAAGGCACATAAGTGTGAAAGTTTCAGATAAAGAGGATTCTAAGCAAGACGTAAACTCAACAAGTTACAAATCCAGAAGATTGCGGAATTTTAGCCATATTGCCAATTAACCACATAGCAATTGAACTTGCATGAGAGTCGGCATTCCCGATATTCGCTAATTACTGGGTGAACATGTAGAGATGCTATCTGATGTTAAAACTAGAATTTTGTTTTATTAAAATGGAGATTGGTAGGTCAGGTACCATTTGGAGTAGAAAGGAGCAATTAAAAAGGAAATCGAGCAAGATTCAAATGAATTCAGTAAGATAAATGAGGATAAATGCAAAAGTATAACAATGACAGAAAGGAGAATAATGAAAATAGTGAACAGATGAAAGATAAGTCAAATGACCAGGAGTGAGGGTGAGGAAAACTGCAATAATATTGCAGAGTATAGTACTCAGAGACACATTCATTTTTATTTGAAACTTACAGTGATTGTTCTGTGCATTTTAGATTAATATTTTTAATTTCCTTAAGTTAATTACCACTTCTAACAGTAAAAATACTTAAAAGCTAATAATTGAATGAATAGTTAAAATTAATAAAAATTGAATGCTATTAATAGTAAACTTCCAAAGAATAATAAAAATAACAGATTTATTTCATTTTCTTTATAGAATATGGTATTTGTGGTTAATAAATCATATTTATGCTTAAAATGTAAATGTATCACCCAGTAGTTTTGTGAGCAGAGGTGGAGTAGGCTAATTAAAACATGAATGTCAATTTATATGACTCAAATATTGTTATTAAATATATATATCACCAAAAAATAAATATTTACCGATATTAACAATATAGAGAGAAATATATCAAATAAAAGGGGAATAAGAAGTCATCATAGAAATCACTTTAAGGGACTATGACAATGTCACTTTTTCAGAAGCTTCTTGAAATTGGATTTAATGTCTGCTCTATAAATAAACTTAAATAGATTACTTTGTAGAGTTTGATTTTCTTTTTAATAAGATCCTCTTAAATATTTCGTATCAGAAATCATTCTCGAATACACAGATAATATATAAGGATTTATCAATGATCTTAAATAACGATTAAATTTTGTTGACAGAAGCTCTTTATAATAGTCACTCTAACTATCAATAAGAAATTCTTGATACTAGTAAATACTGTATATTTTAAATTCATTAATCATAATCATTTTATTTAAATCTTAATTTTTATAATATCATATTATTAGTATTTTATAATAAAAAAAAAGATACCTTGTTTGATTAATGTTATAATTATCAAATATATGTAAATTTAGGTTGGTTATATTAAATAATTAATTCATTGAATTTATTTCATCTAAGTAGATAAAATCATCAATAGTAGATAAACAATCAAAGTTATCCCTTATATTTTTTAGCATTAAAACAAAATATTAATCATCCATGAACTTTCGTCTAAAAAATGTTGCATACCTACCTGTGTCTTAATAATTATCATAGCCTTTCTTAAACTGCGTCCCCAGAATTACTTCGATAATTATTACCACAAGTAAGGAAAAGTCTTGCCTAGCATCAGACATTTCCATTTCCATCAAGTCTCTAGCATGCTAATATGAGGTCAATGGGATTTAACTTATCTGAGTTTGAGACCAACTATAGATGGATGAGAAAAGTTTGCTATAAAAATCTGGGGTTCTTTGTCACTTTTAAGCTTGATATTTTCTGGAGTCAAATACTTATGGACTATTCCTAACTAGTGTAGATTTTTAATAGCATCAAACAACTAGTCTATTATAACTTTCTTAGAAACTATATTGCCAAGTTTTATATTTAACTACAAATTAGTAGAGCTCTCCTTAGTCTTTATATACATGTTAGAGTCATAAAAACTTACACCAACTATTTAATCAAAATGCTCAGCTTAGTTTTCTTGAATTAAGCTCATTTTTTTAAACTAATTCAAAACTCTAGTAACTAAATTCAAATCTTTATTCAAGGCCTTTTACTAATGAATACATAAGTCTCCATTTATCTGATTGAATAGGCTGGTATCAGGATATAATACTTTTTAATTCCCACCTCACCATTTTATAGAAGTTAGTTAAAGTACTTTACTCTTTACCTTCAAAACCTTGGTCATGTTAAATTTGAAAAGTATTGAGGATCTATTCGTCAAGAATGGTAACACTCTCCTCAGTATTTGGCTAAAATGCTTTAACAGAAGCAGGAGATTAGTTAAAGAGCATAGCCTTTGTTTTTAGTTTAGCTTGTTCTTATTATTGTTTGTTTTCTTCAATAAACGAGGTTTTATTTCACTTTATTATTCTATTGATTAAACTTTCTTTGAATCCTGTTATTTTTCTTTTCTCTTTAATTTTCATAAATAACTTAGAATCTTTTCTATATTCATCTTTCGCAAACCTTAGGAATTTTATAAGCTTTATATTGACTTCAGAGAATTAATTTTTGTACTTCATTATTTAATTTTTTATTCAATTTATTAATTAATACAACTTACCTAAATTCTCATATATTTGATAAATGTAAATTTTAAGAATTCAAAGAGTACTCTAAAAGTGTAAATAATCTAAAACAACTCATTTAGAAATTTTAAGGAATTTGAGTGATGGAGTTTAATGAGAAAAAATAATAGCATCTGTACTGTGAATTGTATATCGTTAAGTAGTAGACTGGGTAAATTCTTTGATAAAAATATTGATTTTGTGAATTTTTTAAGTAGCCGAAATGATATTTCATGTGATTAATTTTAAAACTTAATTATTTAAATAAGTAAATCACTCTTAAATAAAACTAAAAAATAACTATATAGCATTTATAAAGCAGTCACTTTAGGTTGTTACCAAATGTAGTCCATCCTCTCCTAATATTGTTTTTTCTTTCAAAAATTTCTAAGTTAAAACTATCAGGGGCAATCGATTGAACAAAGTCATATATTTTACCAGGCTTAACAGAATGTTTGTCTACAGCATCAAATATAACAGATTTTGCTGAGTGGTATTTTACTATTTGAGGCACATTCCTTTTAATTGTTATTATAAAAGTTTCGTTGCAGTGAGCCGTATATTTTCCCCATCCATAGTGTAAGACTCCATTTGTTCTTAATTTTACCCATTCCCCCCTGTCAACTTCTCTGTATCCATTTTTATTTAGTAGTTTCGTAATTACATCTCTTTTTTAGTTTACTATCCCATAAGATTAATATTCCTTGTTCTTGCACTAAATGTAACGGCATCTCATTTATATCCTTGTCTGATAATCATAATTTATAATAGGAAATTGATAAATTAAAATTTGTAATAATAAATCAAAATGGAAAACTTTTTAAACAAAGATTGAGTAGAACTACATTCACAATAATTTTGTAAGTTACATTTTAAATATCTGAATTTATTTTAATACTCTTTCAGCAATACTACTGAGACTTGAAGGGGAGAGGAAGAGGCTTCAGCAAAGATCAGAAATGCAAAAATAAGAAAAAATAATTCATACAGATGGAGATATCAATGAAGGTGAGTGGAAAGATGACAAAGCTGTTCTTTTTATTCCATTTATTTTTAAATTAATTCTAATACTTCATTATATTATTAATTTTTATTTAAAAATAAAGTTTTTCTCTTATTTTTCATAAATGTTGGGTAGGGCAAGTCTTGTTTTAATCTTCATGGTAGGTACATTATTATAACTTCGTATAATTTGTTGTTTCATTTCTTGACATCTTCTGCAATATTATGCCACATTTGCAAATCTTTCACATCGCCTTAGAAAATATTTGGTTGGGTTAATAACTTGTATGTTAGTTTCTTAACTCTCTGCTAATCTGTAATCATTTCTATTCCTCTTGGTACTTTTACAAGTACTTCAGCAGGTCCCGTAAATATCCCCATTTTTCTTTTAGTTTTAATCTTTTTTCATAATTTTTTCATTCTACAGTTTTATATTAGCATCTCACCTAATGCTTCTGACAATCATTACTCTTTGTGAAGATAAATCTACAGTATCTGCAAGTCTTTTTAGCTTTTTTTTAAGAAAAATTTATTCTTTATGTCT
>ARYC01010733.1:0-20185 GCA_000711775.1 Oxytricha trifallax
TAAGTATTCTTGCTAGTATTTTTGGAGATTTGGCAGATATGAATTTTAAAAAGTTGTTGCATTTTATATGAAATTGCTTTTAATTTCCACTTGAGGATCCAAGAGATGGAGCTTGCATGATTCAAGCAAATCTATTGAAAATGTTTGCAAAATTGAGCTATGAGAAATCTTCGTGGATAAAAAACGATGTTAATATATAATTCATTTCAATTGTAACTATCACAGGGATGTAGAGCAAAAAATAGATATTCTTACTAGTATTTTTGGAGATTTGGCAGATATGCATTTTAAAAAGTTGTTGGCATTTTATATGAAATTAATTTCAATTTCCACTTGAGGATCCATGAGAAGAAGCTTGATTCAAGCAAATCTATTTAAATTGATTGCAAAATTGAGCAATGAGAAATCTTCATGGATAAAATACGATGTTAATATATAATTCATTTCAATTGCAACTATCACATGGATGTAGAGCAAAAAATAGATATTCTTGCTAGTATTTTTGGAGATTTGGCAGATATGAATTTTAAAAAGTTGTTGCAGTTTATATGAAATTGCTTTCAATTTCCACTTGAGGATCCAAGAGAAGGAGCTTGCTTGATTCAAGCAAATCTATTGAAAATGATTGCAAAATTGAGCTATGAGAAATCTTCGTGGATAAAATACGATGTTAATTTATAATTTATTTCAATTGCAACAATCATAGGGATGTAGAGCGAAAAATAAGGATTCTTGCTAGTATTTTTGGAGATTTGGCAGATATGAATTTTAAAAAGTTGTTGCAGTTTATATGAAATTGCTTTCAATTTCCACTTGAGGATCCAAGAGAAGGAGCTTGCTTGATTCAAGCAAATCTATTGAAATTGATTGCAAAATTGAGCTATGAGAAATCTTCGTGGATAAAATACGATATTAATATAAAATTATAATTTAATTCAATTGCAACTATCACAGGGATGTAGAGCGAAAAATAGATATTCTTACTAGTATTTTTGGAGATTTGGCAGATATGCTTTTTAAAAAGTTGTTGCAGTTTATATGAAATTGCTTTCAATTTCCACTTGAGGATCCAAGAGAAGGAGCTTGCTTGATTCAAGCAAATCTATTGAAATGATCAAAATTGAGCAATGAGAAATCTTAGTAGATAAAATACGATATTAATATAAAATTTATTTCAATTGCAACTATAACAGGGATGTAGAGCGAAAAATTAGGATTCTTGCAAGTATTTTTGGAGATTTGGCAGATATGCATTTTAAAAAGTTGTTGCAGTTTATATGAAATTGCTTTCAATTTCCACTTGAGGATCCAAGAGAAGGAGCTTGCTTGATTCAAGATAATCTATTGAAAATGATTGCAAAATTGAGCAATGAGAAATCTTCGTGGATAAAATACGATATTAAAATATAATTCATTTCAATTGCAATTATCACAAGGATGTAGAGCGAAAAATAAGGATTCTTGCTAGTATTTGTGGAGATTTGGCAGATATGCATTTTAAAAAGTTGTTGCAGTTTATATGAAATTTCTTTTAATTTCCACTTGAGGATCCAAGAGAAGGAGCTTGCTTGATTCAAGCAAATCTATTGAAAATGATTGCAAAATTGAGCAATGAGAAACTTTCGTAGATAAAATACGATATTTATATATAATTTATTTCAATTGCGAGTATCACAGGGATGTAGAACGAAAAAAAAAGGATTCTTGCTAGTATTATTGGAGATTTGGCAGATATGCATTTTAAAAAGTTGTTGCAGTTTATATGAAATTGGCTTTCAATTTCCACTTGAGGATCGAAGAGAAGGGGCTTGCTTGATTAAAGCATTTCTATTGAAAATGATTGCAAAATTGAGCAATGAGAAATCTTCGTGGTTAAAATACAATGTTAATATATAATATAATTCAATTGCAACTATCACAGGGATGTAGAGCGAAAAATAAGGATTCTCTCTAGTAATTTTGGAGATTTGGCAGATATGCATTTTAAAAAGTTGTTGCAGTTTATATGAAATTGCTTTAAATTTCCACTTGAGGATCGAAGAGAAGGGGCTTGCTTGATTAAAGCATTTCTATTGAAAATGATTGCAAAATTGAGCAATGAGAAATCTTCGTGGTTAAAATACAATGTTAATATATAATATAATTCAATTGCAACTATCACAGGGATGTAGAGCGAAAAATAAGGATTCTCTCTAGTAATTTTGGAGATTTGGCAGATATGCATTTTAAAAAGTTGTTGCAGTTTATATGAAATTGCTTTAAATTTCCACTTGAGGATCGAAGAGAAGGGGCTTGCTTGATTAAAGCATTTCTATTGAAAATGATTGCAAAATTGAGCAATGAGAAATCTTCGTGGTTAAAATACAATGTTAATATATAATATAATTCAATTGCAACTATCACAGGGATGTAGAGCGAAAAATAAGGATTCTCTCTAGTAATTTTGGAGATTTGGCAGATATGCATTTTAAAAAGTTGTTGCAGTTTATATGAAATTGCTTTAAATTTCCACTTGAGGATCCAAGACAAAGGGCTTGCTTGATGAAAGCAAATCTATTGAAAATGATTGCAAAATTGAGCAATGAGAAATCTTCGTAGATAAAATACGATATTAAAAAATAATTTATTTCAATTGCAACTATCACAGGGATGTAGAGCAAAAAATAAGGATTCTAGCTAGTATTTTTGGAGATTTGGCAGATATGCATGATAAAATATTGTGGCAGTTTATATGAAATTGCTTTCAATTTACACTTGAGGATCGAAGAGAAGGGCCTTGCTTGATGAAAGCAAATCTATTGAAAATGATTGCAAAATTGAGCAATGAGAAATCTTTGTAGATAAAATACGATGTTTATAAGTAATTTATTTCAATTGCGAGTATCACAGGGATGTAGAGCAAAAAATAAGGATTCTTGCTAGTATTTTTGGAGATTTGGCAGATATGCATGATAAAATATTGTGTCAGTTTATATGAAATTGCTTTCAATTTACACTTGAGGATCGAAGAGAAGGGGCTTGCTTGATGAAAGCAAAAATTATTGAAAATGATTGCAAAATTGAGCAATGAGAAATCTTTGTAGATAAAATACGATGTTTATAAGTAATTTATTTCAATTGCGAGTATCACAGGGATGTAGAGCAAAAAATAAGGATTCTTGCTAGTATTTTTGGAGATTTGGCAGATATGCATGATAAAATATTGTGTCAGTTTATATGAAATTGCTTTCAATTTACACTTGAGGATCGAAGAGAAGGGGCTTGCTTGATGAAAGCAAATCTATTGAAAATGATTGCAAAATTGACAATGAGAAACATTCGTGGATAAAATACGATGTTTATATGTAATTTATTTCAATTGCGAGAATCATAGGGATGTAGAGCGAAAAATAAGAATTCTCTCTAGTATTTTTGGAGATTTGGCAGATATGCATTTTAAAAAGTTGTTGCAGTTTATATGAAATTGCTTTCAATTTCCACTTGAGGATCCAAGAGAAGGAGCTTGCTTGATTCAAGAAAATCTATTGAAAATGATTGCAAAATTGAGCAATGAGAAATCTTCGTGGATAAAAAACGATATTAAAATATAATACAATTCAATTGCAACTATCACAAGGATGTAGAACGAAAAAAAAGGATTCTTGCTAGTATTTGTGGAGATTTGGCAGATATGCATTTAAAAAGTTGCAGCAGTTTATATGAAATTGCTTTCAATTTCCACTTGAGGATCCAAGAGAAGGAGCTTGCTTGATTCAAGCAAATCTATTGAAAATGATTGCAAAATTGAGCAATGAGAAATCTTCGTGGATAAAAAACGATATTAATATATAATATAATTCAATTGCAACTATCACAGGGATGTAGAACGAAAAAAAAGGATTCTTGCAAGTATAATTGTAGATTTGGCAGATATGCATTTTAAAAAGTTGTTGCAGTTTATATGAAATTGCTTTCAATTTCAACTTGAGGATCCAAGAGAAGGGGCTTGATTAAAGCAAATCTATTGAAAATGATTGCAAAATTGAGCAATGAGAAATCCTAGAGGAAAAAATACGATATTAAAATATAAATTATTTCAATTGCAACAATCACAGAGATGTAGAACGAAATTAAATATTCTTCCTATTATTGTTCGAGTTCTGGGAGATAAGAATATATAAAAGTTGTTGCTGTTAAAATGAAATGGCTTTCAATATTCACTAGAAAATCCATGAGAAATAGCTCGATATAGACAAATCTATAAGAAACGATTGCAAAATTGAGAAATGAGAAATGCTTGATGAAAAAATACGATTTTAATATATAATTATTTCAGTTTTAACATTCACAAGGATGTATAGCGAAAAATTAAAATTCTTTCAGCATCGTTCGAGATTATGGATATATGAATTTATACAATTTGTTGCAGTTTATATTAAATTGCATTTAATTTTAACAAGAGAATCCAAGTTAAATGGCTCAATTCAAGCAAATCTATAAAAAAAAGATTGCAAAATTGAGAAATGAAATATTTTCGTTGAAAAAATAAGATTTTTAAATATTATTAAATTCAGTTCAACATTCACAGATATGTAGAGCGAAAAATAAAGATTCTTCCTATTGTTTTTAGAGATTTGGGAAGTATCCATTTTAAAAAGTTGTTGCAGTTTTATGAAATTGCTTTTGATATCCACTTGAGGATCCAAATGAAGGGGTCCATTAAAGCAAGTCTATTGAAAATGATTGCAAAATTGAACATCCCATTCTTCTTTTTATGCTTGAGGTATAGCCTAGGTATATTGTTGTGTATATCTCTCTAGTGTGTCTTGTAAGTTGACTTGTAGAGGAAAGCCTTATTGCATTCTTTGCATTAATAGTAAATTCTGGCTGGTATTTATTAATGCTCTATGGCGGTTTGTTTAACCTCTTTCTTAATTAGCACAGCTTCTTTGATAACCTCCTACTTAATTTATATTTAAATCTCAAAGCTAGGTTGGTCAAAGTTGTCATAGGTAGGCTCCCACTGAGTACAAGCGTCTCTGGTCTCTTCTTTTCTTGGTTGCTGGAATGATAATTTTTATTTACTTTATCCAAGTAATGCCGCTCTTCTCAAAATGTTAGCGCTTATTTTAGTTTGCTGATATATTTTATTATAATAATGATAAAATCTACCGAGATAAACTATTATAGTCGACTAGAAGACACTCTGGTAGATTCTCGGCTGAGAGTTAAGAAAATTAAATTACCATTGAAGATTTTAAGTTGACATATTTTATGAGGATTTTATACGCTTTAGTAAATTGAAATACTCCTAATGAAGTTTTGTTTCTCTAGGAGGTCCTCAAAATCAAGTTTGAACTTAATTTGGAGGTAAAATTATTAAACAATTTTAAATTTAATCTGCTCCTAATTAAGTTTTAACCTTAAAATTTAACTCCTAATAAAGTTTGAACTTAATTTGGAGGACCTCCTAAAATAATTAAACATTATTAGAATCAATTTAATGGAGATAGATTGATAAAAATGGAAGAAATCAATCTGTGAAACTTGGAGCAAGTTTTTCAATGCTTCTCCGCATATCTTTTCAAGGTTGACCTCCAGTAGGTCCTCCCTATTTAGTGGTAAGATTTTAATAAACTTAGAATGGATATCCATAATTTTAAATTTCATTAACATTTCTAGAAAGAGGAAGCAAGATGGAGTCTATGAATGATGCAATGAAGAGAATTTAATCTCAAGATTTAATAGGAAAATTTCGAAGTAAAGAGGTCCTCAATAGATACATGGTTTAGCAAGGTAAACTTTTAACTAATACAAATAAATTAACCAAAGTTGGATTGTTCTTGCCAACCCAGGAAAGAACTAAAATCTAGTTTTTAAAAGCAGTCTAAGTTAAGATAAAAAAAGCTTTTAAGACTAATGAAATAAAGATGATAGAGATACCAAACTACCCTGAGATTTCGGTAACAAACCTCTATGATGATGCTATGAGTGATCCAGATGTTGCTCTCTACCTTCCATCAAAGCTGCAACTCTCTAATAAGTTGCCAGAGAGAAACTTCTTCTTTGGTGTCCTTGCAACTCTGAAACCTAAGTACTTAAATGAAGTTATATAAAAAACTCACAAGAAACGCTACAGCATCTCTCCTGAAGAAAAAAGAGAAACAAGGTATTAAACAAGTGACACCTGGCTATAGGAATTTCAAAAGCATCCATCTCAAGTAAGCTTAGTCTTTTAACTTTATAGAAAAACCTGGCACTGCTATTTGCTTAATGAAAGAGCGCACCAAGTTAAACAGAGAGAAGAATTGAGTAAGAGACTCTTCAAAAATTTCTAAATGCCAGACGAGATGAGCATAGATGCAGGAGCTGGCACTAAGAGAAGAAATATGGGCCCAAACAAGCCTTAAGAGGAAGAAAAGAAAGAGAAGCCAAATCCCTTTACGGGCAAATTTAATATGTGAACTTATTCATTCTTTTAAATTTAAAACTAATTTATATACACAAAATCTCCCTTCTCTTGCGCATACTTTAGCTCTATCATCGCTGATTCTCTTGCAGCACTCTTAATAAAATCGACTGTATCTATCTTCAAGTCGTGCATCAAGTGATATAGTAGAAGTTTCTTGTAATGGCCTTTCAATAACCCATATAATTCAATTCCATTGAACTGAGGACTGTAGGGAACATTAAATACAGGTGTCATGTTTAGCCTTCATATTCTTTCCTTGTGTCTTTAGTTTTATGGACAGATAAGTTATCTACAAACAGAATAATCTCTTAGTCGGCGTACTAATCTCTAAGCTATTACAAGAAATTAATGTATTATTCAGACTTTATTGAGCGAGGGTGGATAACATAACTCTCGAGGCCATTATCTTCGCTAATTCACCAAGAATAGCATGAGTTTAAATATTTACTTTTTTTAATCATATACTTCAATTTTGCTATATCTTTTATATCAAGACTTTGATATGAAGGTATTAAACATGAATACTGCCTCATCAGCGTGTACGAACTTAATGTTATTAGTAAAAACTCTCTGCATTTAATCGAATATATAATTTAAATTATCCTTATAAAATGGAACATTAAAGTCAATCACTCTCTTAATGCGATTGACTGTCTTGTAAGATATTCCGTTCTTTTTATATATGTTCGCTATAGATTAAGCAGAGATGTGAAGCTCAGGAAATTGGCGATGAAACATCACAGCTCTCTAGGCCAGAGAGAAGTGAGCCCAGTATTTAAGAGTCTTATCATTAATAAGATAATCGATAAGATGCTACTAAAATTTAAGAGGTTGCTATCTCTTTAAATTCAATGCTAATAGACAATGAGACCTCACAGTTGCAGGAGATTTATGGAACAGTCTTGCTATAGATGTGTAATTTAGAATAGATTTGAGTTAATCACCATAATCATCTCAACCATATCGCAATTTAAATAGTAAATCTATATACTCACTGTCATAAACAGACCCCAAACCTCGCTAACTAAATTACTAATATTAAACATTAAACCCCTACATAAACTCTTTTAAAACACTAATAAAGTATGCACTAATAGTCCACTTTTATCAATCAAAAACTCAATCAAACTACTGAAAGGGTTTTGCGGGGTTTGATTATAATTAACTAGAATTTATTAGAAGAGTGAATTTTTTAAAACAATTTTCATCTTCTGGACATTAATTAAAATTTAATACGTCAAGTTAATTACAAAGACTATTAGTGTAAAAATTAGGGATAACAAAACTACAAATTCCATCAATCTCAACGAATTTATCATATAAAAGTAGTCAACAAATATTCAGCTATCTTCATCCATATCTTATACATTATAAAGAAATTGTATATTTAATAATTAAAGGAAAGTTCACATATTTTTTTTTTTAGATTATAAACATTGATCATATATACAAAAAATATTAATGCTATTATTTTACTACCACCCCCCAATCCAGCCTCCTTCTCCTGCTCACCTCATTAGCTTTTCTCATAATTCATTGCTTCTAAGCAGGCCTTTAAACTATATTACTCCCATGCATCAATCAAACACATCTTAGTGCTTTCCTAATGTTGGATTACTAGTACGTAGATATCGTAGATATATCGATCAGACTTACAACATCACGATATAAACCTCTAATATATACGTTAGAATGATCCAAAATTAGAAAAAGCAATAGGATGTGTTTGATTGATGCACGTAAATAATAAAGTGTAAAAACCTGACTTGAAGAAATCAAATATGAGAAAAACCAATAGGGTGAATAGGATATTGAGGATGGATTGGAGAATGGTAGTAAATTAATAGTAATATTGATAATATTGCTTGTAATTAATCGCAGATTTGGAATATTACAAATGTTATATAATATTAATTATACAATATATTTATGTAAAAAAGCTTAATAAATATATTTTATAATTTAAAAAAAATTAAACTGAACCTTTATTTAATAAAGTAGTCAAATTAATTAAAGACCATGTCCTCATTTTACATAATTATCAGAGTATTTTCCTACTAACTACTGTACTTATTTAAAACGAGATTATGTACATATTATTTAAACTTTTTTTAACATAATTTATTTAAAAATATAATACATTCTACCCAATAAATATATACATTTTTGGTTATAAATAATTATAAATTATGATATTGTTATAATAATTTTTTCCATTTATACTTACACAATAAATCAACAAACTATTAATAATATTGCTATTGTTTTACTACCACTCCCCAATCCATCCTCCTTCTCCTGCTCATCTTATTAGCTTTTCGCATAATTCATTGCTTATTGGCGGGTCTTTACGCTCTTTTATTTGCATGGATAAATCAAACACATCCCAGTGCTTTTCTAGTGGTGGATCACTCTTACTTAGATAACGAACACTACATCCATTACAAGAATATCTAAGTAAGAGTGAAACAACACTAGGAATGCACTAGGATGTGTCTGGTTAAATCCATGTGAATAATAGAGTGTAAAGGCCTGCCTAGAAGCAATGAATTATGTGAAAAGCTAATGAGGTGAGCAGGAGAAGGAGGCTGGATTGGGGAGTGGTAGTAAAACAATAGCAATATTATTAATAGTTTGTTGTGGTAATAATGTGGAAATTTATGAATTAAGTTTAGTTTAAAATAAAAAATTTAAGTATTAATATATTAATTCTTAATTATAAAAACCATGTTATTACGTAACAAATATAACAAAAGTAATGATACCGATTTCATCAATTATTATAAATTAAAATAGCTTTTTATGTTTAATATTCTAAATATCTTAATGAGTATTTATATAAAAGAATAAAATTTAATTAATAAAAAGTTTAATTGATTAATATATTTTACCATATTATTATAATCACTTAGCAAAAATATTTTAATATCTATTTAATCAAAAAAATTATTAACAATAATACTATTATTTTACTACCACTCCCCAATCCAGCCTCCTTCTACTGCTCGCCACATTAGCTTTTCACATAACTCATTGCTTCCAGTCAGGCCTTTACTCTTTATTATTCACATGGATCAATCAAACACATCCTAGTGCTTTCCTAATGGTAGATAGCTCTGACGTTAATATAGCTAGATACTTCAAACTTACATCTTCACTGAAAGCTATATTAACGTCAGAGCTATCTACCATTAGAAAAGCACTAGGATGTGTTTGATTGATGCATGTGAATAATAAAGAGTAAAGGCCTGCTTAGAAGCAATGAGTTATGCGAAAAGCTAATGAGTTGAGCAGGAGAAGGAGGCTGGATTGAGGAGTGGTAGTAAAATAATAGTAATAATAATAAATAATTATTTTGATTATATGTGTTAAATTAATTTATCAGTTAATTATATTAATTATAATAATATGGAAAGATATATATATATATTATTAATTTTTAATTTTATATATATTTAATATCAATTAGGGTATATAAGTTTGTAATAAAAAATTATTAATATGTTTTTATTTTAAAATTGGTATTAAGTAAGATTTTAATAAAATTATAATTTCAGATTAAAGAACCTTTTAAATCGTATTATGTCTGAAATTTCAGATCAATATAATTTAATGTTATTTAATTTGAGGTACTGAATTTGATTTAAAAATGTATTTTAATATTCTTAATTCTTTTGTAAACAGTCAGCTATTGCTCATGATTAACCTTATATTGAAATATTATTTCAAATCATCATCATATATTTATTCAGATTTATTATTCTATGCTTAGCAAACATTAATAATGGGACTTTTCACATCTTCCAGTAGATTGATATATAAATTAGAGTCCAAAATGTCACGAAAATCAATTTAAAAAGTAAATCCCGATCTGAGAACCTCATTTAAGTACATCAGGCAAATGCAGGGTACTCATCATAATACTTCTGAAAAATTATAGGGTGAACTTGCCAGTAAAATGTTCGATCGTTATTCATTCAATTATTGTAAAACTGAATGATATTCCCATCCTTGCATTTTGTGATTTATTTCATCAAAGTTATGAATAATTCAACATATTATTAGCTCATATTTCAAATTATATTGCTAAAGTATAATTGATTTGGGGAAATTCAAAAATAAAAATATAACTGTATGAGTATTAATAATTACCTGCCACTAATTTGATCAGCTTTTAATTCTAATTTGATTAGTACACTTTTAATTTTAAACTTTTATTAGATTAAATAATTATAACCAAGATTGTACAGTTGTACGATTGTACAGTTTTAAAATTTTAGTTTTTTTAATATTAAGGCGTACCTATATTTGTACAGTTGTACGATTGTACAGTTTTAGTTTTAATTAGTTTTTTTTAATCAAATTGTACAAAAGTGAGATATATAACAACTTTAAATGTATAATAAATAAATGAGTCTAATACTTAAAATGGCTGCAGTGGTTTGAGCTATACTTAAACTAAACACAAATGCATCACTGTCAAAAAAACATGAAACCCCAAAACCCCTCAGCTTTACTGTATGTGTTCTTGTCTGAGACCATCTTTTCGCTGACCTGCCTCGCCATAGCGCTATTACCGTAATCTCTTTCCTTGCACCGCGTGCTCTCTTCAGCATATACCGTCCTGGTGTGCAGAGTGTGTGCTGTAACAGTGTGAAAACCAAAACTGCCGGAATTTGCTACATATAGAGAGTAGAGGATGTTGGATATACTCATCGAGTCACGGAAGATATACAAGCTCAGCCGGCTGGACGGCACACCAGGACGGTATATGCTGAAGAGAGCACGCGGTGCAAGGAAAGAGATTACGGTAATAGCGCTATGGCGAGGCAGGTCAGCGAAAAGATGGTCTCAGACAAGAACAAGTAAAGCTGAGGGGTTTTGGGGTTTCATGTTTTTTTGACAGTAATGCATTTGTGTTTAGTTTAAGTATAGCTCAAACCACTGCAGCCATTTTAAGTATTAGACTCATTTATTTATTATACAGTTAAAGTTGTTATATATCTCACTTTTGTACAATTTGATTAAAAAAACTAATTAAAACTAAAACTGTACAATCGTACAACTGTACAAATATAGGTACGCCTTAATATTAAAAAAAATAAAAATTTTAAAACTGTACAATCGTACAACTGTACAATCTTGGTTATAATTATTTAATCTAATAAAAGTTTAAAATTAAAAGTGTACTAATCAAATTAGAATTAAAAGCTGATCAAATTAGTGGCAGTTAATTATTAATACTCATACAGTTATATTTTTATTTTTGAATTTCCCCAAATCAATTATACTTTAGCAATAATACACTAACTCGAGGTTACGACCTACTGGTAAGTTGGGAGTAGAGGCACGACCAATTCCAGTACTCCGGAGTTTGACGCTCAGTTTTTACAAGATAAGTCCTGGATCTGAGAACCTCCTCAATTCGTCGGGCAAGTTAAAAGAGGACCACGCATATAAAAACGTCGACCGTTGATCATCTCAAGTCGTATTAAAACTGAATGATCCCAATATCATTGAACAGGAGAAAAAGGAGAAGAATTGTTAATGCAAAGAGCTGGGACACACCGCATGATTCTCGTACAGGCTCCATTTGTCAGGAAATTAAAAGGAAAATCTACAGAAAAAACTTAGAGAGTACAATCATAAGTTTCCCCATCTAGCCTAAGTTAGGGGTCAGTTCTGACATAGAACTGAATGGGGTTTTACATGATATAACACCTAAAAAAAGAAGAAACACTCAGTAAGATAATGAGAAAACACGAGGTAATTGGGGAGTTTGCGCTAACAACGGCATGAGGGCCGATGTGCACACCAACATCAATGCTGACAAACCGGTTTTAGACATTGTTTCTATATAGTGAATATGTATGAATTATCTAACTAGATTGATTTCTTATCTACAGAATTAAATTCAATGCTAAAATTAACTAATAAACTATATACTATCTTGTATAAGAGATTTTAAATTGAGTAATAATTGGGATTTAAGTTTAAACTTATTAGAAAATTAATAAAACATCATAATCTTAACTTGAAGAATCAACTCAAATGGTATAACAAAATAGTGTCCCTTCGTGATATTGTTCTTTCATGGGAAGATTTATATATTTATTCTGCCAGGACCGATAGTCTAAATAAAGTTATAGATGCGGAGTGGTTTCTCAAAGTGACCTTGCGCTGCTTCGAGAACACAGTTTTTTTTATGGAATTGCTCGATATCTGCAATTTAACCCTTCCTCCAAATCGGAATGCTTATATTACAGTATTAAGGGTAATAACCCAAACCAGAGTAATGAACTCCATTTTTGTGAGTTTGATTCGCTTACCCTGATCTACCTCTTTATATCAAAGTTTTAATTTAGAATTTTTGAGCTAGTTCCTTCTAATAATTCGCTATTTATAAAACGATGACTGATATTTCCTGAATTATTTTGATAGTCATTTCCAAAATCTCCTAATAACAAATGGTCTTGTACTATAAGTCTTGCCTAAAACCCCATGGAGAATCCTTCCATACAAATTCGTATATTCTACCATTAGCTTTGAGGGAGACGTCCGCAATTAGCTTCCACGTTCTCAAGTACTTGAAGTCCCCCTCATTCAGCCCTGGGTTGGTAAGCTTTATATGTTAGATTCTTCACTTTTTATTTTACAACTATCAGTTCTTGGCCTATTTTAATTTTAGGCACTATTTGAAGTCACTAATTATTCCCATCTTCACATCAGCATCCTTGCTTTTTTTAAATCGCCTTTTCATATGTGTAGCTATTTTAACATTTTTTATCGTGCTTTTCTCCGTCGTTGTTCCAGCTGAACTTCTTCAAACAATAAATGCATGCTCTTTTAGATTTGTACCACTTCTTTTTGTTTTCTTTTGTTCTTTATCTTGTGATAATGGATGAAATGCGAGTTCGTAAAGTTACCTTGAGAATTACTTTTACTTTATTAAGTAAACTTCACCAAGTCAGTTGAATCAACTTCCTTAGAATTTATATTCTTGTTCATTATTTAATTTCAAGCTTTTTATAATTACTCCTTTACTATTTAATGAAATTTATTATTTTTTTTTTGATAAACATTTAATTTTTTAATAAATTATTAAATTAGGTTGATACTGAATAGTACGTGACATAAAACTTAAGATGTCGCATATATTTGACTAACAGTTCCTAAACCGGGGTTCCTCTTATAGGGTTCTAATCCCAAGCTCTCTCAAACATAATACATTCACAAAATGTAAAGCTAACAATGGACACAATGAAGACCACTGGGAAACTGACAGTGATTCATCAGGATAAGAGTTTAACTTTCATCATCCTAAAACTCACCCAACCAAAATACGTATGCAGACTCAGACTCAGACGTCAACTTTAAAAAAGAACTTAACAAAGTTAAACCAGAGTCTGATGATGGCTAACACTACCAAATATTCAACTGGTACAAAATGATCTCAATGCCATAAAAGAAAAACTTGTACAAGTCACAATACTGGGAAGATGTAAACTTTTACCACCAAGATGCACTACGCCAAATTGCTCAGGGTTTCAACCCATAAATACTACCTAGGTTACCACCCAATAATAACACGTTCAAATAATTATATAGTAATATTACTTACTAGTAAAGCAACATCCACTACAACGCTAGCAAAGAACTATTAGACAAGGGAACAGCAAAACAAGCCAATAAGAAATAAAAAGAGTCTGAAAAGTGGTCTAGAAAACCCCCTTAAATCAACACCCAGAGACCCCTAAAACAAAACCCCACTACTAAATAGGTTAAGGTTAACACACCTATTTAATAATGGAGTCGTTGTCACTAACAATTTTAACCAAATACTAATTGCACAAATACCAAACCAACCTTCTTTAATACTAATAAAAGAAGTCAACCTGACACCGGGATTCCTAACAAATAGCAATTACAAGTGACCCAACGAGTGGATTTAGAGAGAAATCAAGTTTAACAAAAAACCTAAATTCCTAATGAAACACCCTTAACAAATTTCCCTCAACCCACTATCCCTCATACAGGGGTATTAAATAGAAAAACGTCATCTAATTAGACATCAGTTCTGACCAGATTCTGACAAGCTCTTCAATAGAAAATAAACAACAATAAGACTAGACAAATATATAAGAACATACCATCAAGCTAGACATATTACTATAATCTAAAGAAGTGTAACTAAAACTGATCACTAGTCAATATCAACTATTTCAAATCAATAATCCCAGATTCAAACTCCTTTAACAACTAATAGACTCTAAGGAATAAAATAAGGATCCGAATTTCTAGTAAGAGGAAATCTTCCTACTAAACTAACTCAGCATATAGTTTTAGATGAACTTTAATTAAGGGATATCAATGAGAGAGCACTTCTCACAAAAAAACCTAAAAAAAAATTGATTATGACAACACTGTTGGTCAACATCATGAATCAAGCTTTTTTGTCTCAGATTTCTAGAAAAGAAAGAGACATAGGAAACTATACAGAAAAAGAAAGAAAAAGCAAGAATAGACCGAGAGAGAAGAACGTTTCGAAAGAAAAAAAACTTGAGAGTATTTAATGTCCATATTAATGAAATCTACAACAAAACTAAAAAGGCTAGACCCTTATATATTAACATTTTAAAGATCGGGGGTCCCCAGAGACCTCAATATGATCGTATTATTATTATTATTATTATTATTATTAATATTATTATTATTATTATTATTATTATTATTATTTATTATTATTATTATTATTATTATTATTATTATTATTATTATTATTATTATTATTATTATTATTATTATTATTATTATTAATTTTTTAAATAAAATTACATAATATTCAAAGAGGATTTTGCCGCAAATTATTTATGAGTTACAATAACTACTTCTTATAAATTTATCAACTATGTTTATTGTAGTATTTTGCTGAATTTTGTTGCAAAAATAGCTTAATTGAATTTTTTATTTCCATTTTATTTTAATTTTAAATTCTAATTTTCCATATTAGATTTGAATATTAATTTTTAATTAGAAATTGATTTATTACAACCTTAATATGGAGTATATTAACCTAATAAATATTAATTTTAAACATCAGTCTTTCTAATATTTCTTAAAAGTCTTATTTTTAATTTAAATTATATTTATGTCATTAAAATCCTACTTGTTCAACCACATCTTCAACTACATCTACTGTAAACCTAAACCCCAAAAATTTTAAAAATGAGAACAGAAAAACCTAACTGCCACTATTTTGGCAATACTACAGTTCGAGCTTGAAATCAAAATTCCTAAACAAATGTGTGTTAGTAATAATAATATAACCTCCATTTTATAATAGTCATTATAGGGTAATGGCCTCCATAAGGGGGGGGGGTCTTCTAAAATTATTTTTCTCAATTTCATAAAATGTTCTAAATGAATTAAAAATCAAAGTAACATGTTAAAACGTATTAATTAGGATTAGACGAACTTTCTAATCAATCTATTGATACCTTGATAATAGAAACATTTAGGGATGGCCCCCACAGATCTGGAATCGGAAAAGACCCCCCATAAAACTCGAATTTTTTTGACTTTCGTTCGCAGTTCTAGAATCATGAAAAATTCTCAGTGAAAAAGACAACCCCGGGACTCAATGACCACCGTCCCATATAATTATGCTACCCTAGATTACGATAAAAAAAAAATTTAAAAAATAATGAAGAATTCGTGGTGAAAATTAAGTTGTATTTGTTATAAAATTGTATTTTATGATGATTATTGAATTGATTTTTCACCACGAATTCTTCATTATTTTTTTTATTTTTTTTTTATCGTAATCTAGGGTAGCATAATTATATGGGACGGTGGTCATTGAGTCCCGGGGTTGTCTTTTTCACTGAGAATTTTTCATGATTCTAGAACTGCGAACGAAAGTCAAAAAAATTCGAGTTTTATGGGGGGTCTTTTCCGATTCCAGATCTGTGGGGGCCATCCCTAAATGTTTCTATTATCAAGGTATCAATAGATTGATTAGAAAGTTCGTCTAATCCTAATTAATACGTTTTAACATGTTACTTTGATTTTTAATTCATTTAGAACATTTTATGAAATTGAGAAAAATAATTTTAGAAGACCCCCCCCCCTTATGGAGGCCATTACCCTCATTATATAAAGATCAATTTATGTAATTTTATACAAATCTTGATTATATATTATTTGTTATTTTAAAATAAAAAACTAAAAAGATATATAAATTTTGTAATTCATTTTAATTTAGGAGAAAAAAATAAAAATGAAAAAGAAAATAAACAAGAATTCTAAAAGAAATAATTTCAATAAAATAGTTGCAACAAAATATAATAATATTATTTTTTTTTAAAGATTTGTTAAAACAAAAATATTATAAAAATATTAATGATTTAAGGTAATTTATATAGAAAAAAATAATCTTTTAAAAATTACAATATAAAATCAATTATTTAAAAGAAAAAATAATATTTCGCTATGCATCCCTTTGATAGTTGCAATTGAAATAATGTATATATTTTAATATCGTATTTTATCCACGAAGATTTCTCATTGCTCAATTTTGCAATCATTTTCAATAGATTATCTTGAATCAAGCAAGCTCCTTCTCTTGGATCCTCAAGTGGAAATTGAAAGCAATTTCATATAAACTGCAAGAACATTTTAAAATGAATATCTGCCAAAAATGAATTATGAATGTAAACATTAGGAAAATTCTGAAAGTTGCTTATTATGCTTTTATATTCGCGCGTCTTGAAGATTTATTTTTTCCGATTCGACATTCAGCTCAGCAAGTTTTAAATAACAAGAATCGATATCTTCTGGTTATTTCAGGAAAAAATGAATTTGATACTGCAAGTTGACGGGGAAGGGTTTTTATGAGGACTAATTGATGAGAAGTGCAAAAATGGACATAATTTCTTTTCTGTAACTTTTGATAATGTATATAAAGCTTGAAAATGTTTTTATAATTCTCTCACTTTAGAAATAGCTGTTTTTGGTTTCAATAGTACATTAAGATATTAAATAAAAGCTTCAGCATAGGTTCTAAGGACACTTTTTGTACTTCCAAATCAGAGATATATTGACTTATGACTCTTTTTATATTGATATATGGTCGTTTCGTGCTATTATATAACAGATTCTTACTGAAATTATGGCTTCTTTTGGTACATACTTTAAAAATATTAAATAAGTTAATCTTAGAAGTGTATAAAGCAAATAAATTTACAAAGTGTAAAAAATTATAGTAACAATGATAATAAACAGTACTCTCTCCTATCTAAGGTAAACATAAAACAATATCCTTGTTCAACTTTATTTTGGAGATTAAAAATTCATATTTATTTGGAAAAAACAAGCAAATAAGACTAGTTTTAATTATATCACCAAAAATCATTATATCCAAATAATAAAAAAATTGTTTTTTTTTTAATTACCTAATATGACTCCAACTTTATTTTCTAAATCTTGGTACTGATAAACCTCATTATTAATGGTTTTGATATTTTGAAAATAAGTTATGTTGTTAATAGTAATTAATTTTATTTTGCATTTGTGCTATTATTTAAAAATTATTATCTTAAAAACCAAGTATATGTTAATTTATTGATAAATGGAGTTTTGTTAGCCATTTATCACTCATTTCCCAATTGCTCAAATATTTATATTTTTTCAATTTTATTATGAAGTTTGGAAATAAAATCCTTAATTGTTTCATAAAAGCTATTTTAGTATATTATTAAACTTATTTTTAAGACTCGACTTAGTCTTTCATATTTTTATCTTGTTGTGCAGAATTAATAATTGGAAATAGTTTTCCAAATATTCAAGATAAATAAGAATTTTGAGATACTTTCTATTTGTATTCAGAAATCTAAAATGTTACTACTATTAAGAGAATTCATTCAAAATGGGGAAATTTGAAATTAAAAATTTAAACAGCAATGATTTATAATAACTTTGAGATATAATTAGAGCTTAGTGATTAAGAACTTAATCTGATCAATCTTAACTTGCTCTGATTTAAAACCTCCATCGTAGTTTGCAAATTCCTCTCTAAAATTTCCATCTCTGATCTCTAAGTTGATCCCATTGTATTCTCTGCTTAGCCAATCGGTTTAAGCTTCTATCGGCTTCACATGGCTGCCACAAACTTCCATCATCCTTATAAGGTTCCAAAATAGAATGACCATCTTTTGCAATTCCAACTATCTACTTCTTCCATACTCTCCACACTTTTTTCGGAAAAATGTGAGTCTTTGTGAGACTTTTTCTCATAATGAGAGACAGTGTGAGACTTTGTGAGACTTTGTGAGACTGTCTCCCACAATGTGAGACTAATTGTGACTTTGTGCGACATTTTAGAACAGATGTGAGACCGCTTTGGGCAAAGTGTGACTTTAAAGGGAGCAATTGAGTATTTATCATTTTTTTGTTTTTCATCAGCTCTCTGTGACTTTAATATCCCTTATTTGTCTCAATTCTAGATATGTTTGTCATGCTTAATCTCTTGATTGCTATTATTTCAGAACAAATTACAGTGGTTTAGGGATTTTTAAGTTGATGCTATTTGGATTGAAAACATGAACACTGTCGAAATTACTAAGTATGATTCTCGAGATATCTTCAGGATATCTTCATTGGCCAAAACTTAAAAATTTCAAAATTGGGTTAGAGTAGCAGCAAGAGGAATAGTAACAACAATAGCAGTAGTAATAGCAATAGCAGCAATAAAATCATCATAAACCCCAGTGTGCTTGAAATTCTAGTGAATTTTAACAATTAATTTATTTTACATTCTTGTTTAATTTCATCAACATCTTCATCTTCATGATTTACTCTTCAAATTTAACAATCAAATTTATGGTTTTTCATAGAAAAAAATTAGCACACTGGGGTTTATGATGATTTTATTGCTGCTATTGCTATTACTACTGCTATTTATGTTGCTATTCCTCTTGCTGCTGCTATTTATAATGCTATTCCTCTTGCTGCTACTCTAACCCAATTTTGAAATTTTTAGGTTTTGGCTAAGGAAGATATCCTGAAGATATCTCGAGAATACATACTTAGTAATTTCGATAATCAAAACCCCAAAACCCCTTAATGAGGTTTATAAGTGCTTTGATTTGTAGGGAATTTGTTATGGGTTGGGGTTATTAATAGGTTTTTATGTGAAATTTATAGTAAATGTATTTAATTTAATCACTAAAAATGCTCTTTTGGATCATGTGGGAGAGGTCTGAAGTTTATTTTACTTAACCACAACTCTATCTTCTCTAATGTTATGTCTGATCTAGAGTTTGGTTTTAAGATTATTGATTCTGCCATATATTTTAATGATTGAGATGCTCTGGTTTTGTCTATAAATTACTTGATTCTTTACTTAGCATCTTTCTCAAACCTTGTAGAGTAGTAATCATTCCGAGGCATATCGCACTCTATTATTATTGCTGCTAAAGCCCACACATCCCATTGATAGTCTCCATCTCTCCAGTCTTCTCTTTCAGGATAATAGCCTGGAGTTCCCATAACACTTCCTAGCCCTTGATACTTCTACCCTTAAAGCTCTGTTGAAGTCAATAATTGTCACTCTTACAGGTGAGAAGTTTATCATGATATTCTCTGGTTTCAAATCTCTATGAACAAAGCCTAACTTATGTAGCTCTTTTATACCTTGTAAGGTTTAAGTTGCTATCAAAGCAAGCTACTTATGAT
>ARYC01010735.1:0-12601 GCA_000711775.1 Oxytricha trifallax
CCTAGAGGTTGAATTCTTAGATACTCACTCCGGCAGGTGCACGTGGTTGCAAAAAATTTATCTCTTGCTTAGTTGTTTGCTTTCTGCAGCTAAAATAGATGATCCTCATCAATTTGCAGATTTATCCATTTTTTTATTTTATAAAAATAATTGTAATGTGTTTAAAAGTTTAAGATAAAACCAGAATATTTAATATGGCATGGTAAAATATATTTTTCACATTTCAATTATACTTCTATAATAATAATAATAGAGTGCGATATGCCTCGCAACGATTACTACTCTACAAGGTGCGAGAAAGATGCTAAGTAAAGAATCAAGTAGTTTATAGACAAAACTAGAGTATCTCAATCAGTAAAACATATGGCAGAATCAATAATAATAAAACCAAACTCAAGATCAGACATATCAATAGAGCAGATAAAGTTGTGGTTAAGCAAGATAAACTTTAGACCTCTCCCACATTATCCAAAATTGCATTTTGAGTGATTAAATCAAATACATTTACAATAAATTTCACATTAAAACCAATAAATAACCCCAACCCCTAACAAATTCCCTACAAATCAAAGCACTTATAGACCTCATTAAGGGGTTTTGGGGTTTTGATTTTATTTTTATTGTTTATGAAATATATTTAACCTATAATTAATCATTGATCTTTTCTATAAAATTTTTTAAATCAATGAATAAAAGAAGTTTATTTCTGCGCTGTTTTGTCACTTCCAGTTTCAATATTAAATTTTTTCGAATATTTTATACTATTTGTTTAGTATAGTCTATTGAATTAGCTTTCAACATATTTTTATAAAGTTTTTTTAAATTATTTTTCAAAGAATATATGTATAACTATATCATTCATTTATTTTAGAAGTTTACGAGTTAATAACAAGCAATAATAAATCTATTCCGTTTAACTTAAAGAATTATCATATAATTTTAATTTATTCTTTTTAACCCCTTATCTAATGTCTTTAATGAATAATTTATTTTCACAATAAGTAAAGATGTTTTTTCACATAATATTCAAGAGTTGTAGCTTCAATTATATGTCAATAATTCTTCATTTTTTCTATTATATACTCTCTTCAAAGGACATAATTTATACAATAAGCAACTAATGATTTTTTCTGATAAATATTTTAAAACATTCCAATAATAATGAATCAACGTACTTGTATATAGTTATGACTCAAATTTTATGAAAGAAACTAATGACCTTTTTAAAGATAAGATACTAACACTTTTATTAATTTCTAAAATGTATTCTTTATAAGTACTTTTATTTAATTTATGAATCTTTAAAATTACCTTCTATTAATTATTCTAAATGTAATGATTAGTTAAATGATTCTTCTATTAAGATAGATTTATACAATCAAATTAAAATGTTATTATTTATATTACAATAATGAAAGGATTTATCAATATCATCCCTGATAAAATTATGGTTATAATAAAATAAACAATATTAAAATAATCCCCTTTGCAGTATTTTCAGAAGGCAATTGAAATTAATTAGTAAAATTTATTGATAATTTTGATTAAATTTGAATTCTCATCTTTTAAACAACATTTATTTTATAAAAATTTAAATAAACATTTACAAATAAAATAATTCCAATTTACACATGTGGACACCTGGGATGATTTTGTTCTGTAGAAAAAATGTCAGAATGGAAATGGAGCAACTCCTGGAAGACTTGGATGGGCAGTATAGCATGGTAGATGATAATGGAGAAGAAATAGAAGACTATCTTATCAATAGAAAACGGTAAGTTATATAATAAAGAGTAATAGGACGTACAAGAAAAGAGAAGAGGAATCAAACCAAAACTAATTTAGAACCGATCAGAATGCAGAACAGACATCAACGGAGGGTAAAGTAAATAAGAAACTCAGCTGGAAGAATAGAAGGAGTAAAGGTCAGAAGAAGAGAAGATGAAAGAAGTGCAGACTACCTTAATGAAGAAGAGGCAGCTATCATGACCACTGAGTTAGATAAGTAGACATAGTGATAAATTACAATTTTTCTCATTTAAGTTCATGTTATTATAATCTCAAAGTTTAATTTACCTTAAGTATTTCCAACCTAATTCCAATTTCTCTCTGTCTGATTATCTAAGTTTAAATGTTCTTATAAATAAACTTAACATATTAAAAAATACAATCATTAATTGTATGTATCTAAAAATTATTTTACAATCCTCTGAAATAATTCTTCAAGTATTTTTGATAATTTAAACTATCGAATATTATTAATTAAAGATTGAATCATTCTAAAATAAATCATAATTAAATTATTAACTAAATTAAAATTAAGTTAACTCTATAATTGAGGAGTCAACTCTTTACAAACCTAGAACAAGGTTTAATATCATATAATAATAATTTAATATTAATCGTAAATTTTTTAACTTAAGAAGTAACAAATCGAATATAATTACATAATTCATTATAATACTTAAAACGAAGATAGATAAAAAAGAGAGAAGCTAAAACCTCTCCAGCTCAATTGCAAATCAACACATAATTTTGTATTGTAAGTCAATAATTATAATCCTACTTCCCTTAATTCCCTTAATATGTTCTACTTATGAATAAACTTTTGTGCATTTAGATTTATGAGAAATAACACAGAGAGCTTTAGAAATTAATTATATTAATAAATTACAGTTGAATCAATGTAATGGCAGACATCAGCAAGCAGGTTGTTCAATAAAATCTGTAAGTTACAAAAATACCATCTTTTTATATTTTAGCAATATTAGTCAGCAAGAGACACTGAAGCATTAGACAGATATTTTAGAAGACAACTATTTCGATTGAGGAAGACTTGAATATTTTAGAGAGAAGGATACTGGAAGAACAATTAAGCTAAGATATGTCTTTTGATGAATATTCTCCAAATACTTGTTTAATAAATCTATTTTCATTTTAAATATATAATCATTTCCACTTATTTTTCATTATTATGCATACTCATCAATTGTTATTTTTAGGACTTTCATTCCGCGTGTTTTAAAGTATAAGAAAACTCTCAACTCACAATAAAATTACCATAAATTTATAAGTATAAATAATCATAACTGTAAACCAACAGCTATCTTGCTAATATGAGATAATTTAAATAAATAATAATTTAGAATGATTGATAAGCTATCACTTATTTATTCACGTGTACAAACAATATGTTTTTGTATAAACCCATTTTTTTAAATGTTTTTATTTGTATGATGAAGTTATATTTACAAAAATAAATTTATGGCAGTTTATTTATTTTACTTAATTAAAATATCCCCATGTTATGTATTTTATTAATAATAATATTAAAATCAATATAGTTCATTCATAAAAGCGGCTGGTGCTCAATTTCGTCATTTCATTTCCACCCTTTTAAACAGAAGTGGCAATAATATTGTATTTCATTATCTACCTTTACAAGGTTTATATTAATTGTAATTTAAATATATAATTGCTTCTGTCTGGAAGCATAGAGTATTTTACTTTTGCTTTTTATTTAATATCTAGACTATAATTTAAACTAGTTATGCTAACTTCGGTTAAAGCCTAATGCCTTTTATCAGTGTAATATCATGTCATGATAATACAATATTGTAGTTAGATTAAATATATTAACTCCATTTATTTCATTATCATTAGGTTGTTTGCTAATACTTTTTCTTATTTTTTAAATTATAAATGTAAACCATGATTGCATCATGATGGTACTAACATTTTATTTTTATTAAAAGATCAATAACTAATTATTCGTATAATTTGGGAGTTAAGCTCTTTATTTAAATTGTATCCTAAAACTATCAGAGTGATATCAAACTCTCTTTTTATAACTTGGTAGATGCATTTATTCTTGCTGCTTCATTGTTTATATTATAATAGTCTAAATTTATTTTTTTATTATCTTACTTTTTATATCATCCTCACCTTCATATACGTTTGAAATATGATTGGTATAAACTCAATTCTGTTTGATTTTATTTGTCGTTTGATTTCATTTGCCACTCAATATCTTTAAACATTTATTGCTTTATTCATTTCCACTTAGATTTGTATGTTTAAAATAATTATTAACTCATCAATTTTCTCCTTCTCTCACTTTCTTTTTCTACACTAAATCTTTTAGGTTTTATAGAGGATTACTTGCTTTCCTTTTAGCTATCATGTCAATGAAAAGTTTGATTAGTTTAGTTAACTTCCTAGATCTTATTTACATTACTAAGCTTAATATCATTTGCAGGAGATAATTAAGAATCATTATATAATTCTTAATATTATAATCATTCTACTTTAATATTCAAGTGAGAATTAATTAAAGAATAAAATATGGATTCAACATCTCGCACTGTTTAATTACTACTTTCTTTCTGGCTGAGACTTGTTTTATAAATAATTGTAGCTGCAGTACTTTCCTCGTCTTTTCACACGATTTATATCAATCCTTGAATAGTTTGCCATAAGCTGTTCTACTTTTTAATGTCTGACTTAGCTTAATGAACAGGTTCCCTAAGTTAATACAGAGAATTATGTTCTTGCGAAAGTAACTCTTGGCATTTATCAATTCCATTCAAAAATTTTTCATGATCATAGGCATTTTTATATGCTAATATGAGCTTTATTTATTTAAACAGTAATTAGTTAAATTTATTTAAACAATAAATATTATTCAATATTATTCAAGTCTTTAGATAATTAATATTTATTTCTACTAATAAAATCTATTAATTTTGGCATTGGTAAATATTAATTTTAGGGGACGCTAATACTTAATAAATACATTTACTTTATTTGAAAATAGTAACTCTATACATTGAGTTTAATTAAATATAATGAATTAAATATAAGCTTTTGTTCAATACTATAATAATAATTATAAAAATAATGAATTTAATTAATTCTCGATAGTTGTGTGATTATCTTAACTTGTTATGCTGCTCGCTTGTCTTGGTTACGATCAGCTAAATTTAAAGAGAAATAAAAGAGCAACTGGGGTGTTGTTAACCATTGCTCACACATGTCCCAATTGCTCACACAATGAATTTTATATGCGAGAGCGGTAATATTATTAAGCACATAGCAGGGTCTTAGGGGTGCAGCCCCTAACGGGGTCACAAGAGGCAGAGCACCTTGTTATCGCAATGCAATACGAAGTAATTGCAGGGGTCAAGGGGCAGCCGCCCCTTGTGGGAAGGGGTTCGGGGGAGGGCAAAGCCCTCCTCCGAAAACCCATATAGCCCTTTAAAGAAGTATTAGTAGTTTAAGTGTAAAATATAATCGTTAAATAATAATTCATAAATCATTTAATTTAAATGTCTGTTATACATATTATTAACGGTCATTTGTATTTGCAAACTATGCTATGTTTCTTCTCCATACTGCCTCATATAAATATTGTTCGATCATTTCTGGGTCTCCAGGCATTGTTTTGTATACATGCTTAATGTGATATTTTATCACAGCCCACAATCCTTCGATAAGATTACTATGTTGCATAGTTCTTCTTATACCATTAGAAGACTGATGTACATGGCTTTAATGAACAATTTATAAACCTTGCCAATCTATAGAAGTGTAGCTTGCCCAACCATCAGTGTGCATTATACTGTTGGGTTCAACATTATGTTCAATTAAGTTTTCAAGCGTTTGAGTTGTTCTATCTTGAACTTTAAAAATTTTGCATCTCTATGTTCCTTCTTCTATCAAGCCAACGATCCATATTTATCTATCGTATATAGTGTCTTCTGGAAAACAGTACTATATTGATCGATGAGTCCATAAAGACTCATCCATTTATACTTGGCCACTCAACACAAAGCTATCTTATTCCTAAACTATCTTTTCTTTTACTATATCTCGTAAACTTTAGTATACTTTACTGATAGATTACCTACTAATCTTCAAAGCTCTATTATCTTAATGATATTTTACAGTCTCAGAAATGCTAAGGCCAGAAGGATATATGCTAAACATTATTTCTTCTAAAATAGGTAAAGGCATGTTAGTAGGACAGTATACAACTAAACATTCTCTTAAAGATCGTCTTGCTCTATATTTATAATTTACACATTAATAGAGTGCGTTGTCAAGACTGTGTGGTTATTAATTGTCTTATAGTCTATTAAACTTAACAGTGAGAACACTATAGATGTTTTTGTAACAAGCCACTTGAAATAAGATTAGTAATTGTTTAAGTAAAGGTTTAATTGATCTAGTCTTGCTTAACTTATGAAAATAGTTATTCCATTAATTTGTAATTTAATTATTATTATTTAACGATTACATTTTACACCTAAACTACTAACACGTCTTGAAAGAGCTATATGGGTTTTCAGGGGAGAGCTTTGCCCTCCCCGAACCCCCTCCCACAAGGGGCGGCTGCCCATTGACCCCTGCAATTACTTCGTATCGCATTGCGATAACAAGGTGCTCTGCCTCTTGTGACCCCGTTAGGGACTGCACCCCTAAGACCCTGCTATGTGCTTAATAATATTACCGCTCTCGCATATAAAATTCATTGTGTGAGCAATTGGGACATGTGTGAGCAATGGTTAACAACACCCGAGCAACTGAATATATATTATAATATAGTGTAAATATAAACTTGTACAAATCTATTTTCAAGATTTTCTATTACTAGATGAGCATGCACTTTCTCAAGAGGCCATCAACTGTTAGGGTGAATAGTGCAACATCTGCTTTTTGCCATAATTGTATTAATCTTTAAAATTTAAATTGGGTATAGTTATTAATATAGATAAACTTCTCGCACTCGTGATATGCTCCAAAATTATAAACTATAAAATGTAATAAAAACAATATTAGCACTTTATCTTAACTGAAACATGTTAATTGCAAACAATCATAAACATTCAAGAAAAATTTGTAAATCAATAAAATTAATCAATATAATAAAAATTCTTAAGATTATTTTACTAAATAATTCATTAATGACACAGAATTATAATTGTTGTTATGTATCTTATAAATTCTGACTTATTTTGATAAAGTAAATTATCATTAATAAAAAAAAATCCGAATCTATAATATTCCAGTTTTCAAAGTAAGCAGTATAAATTTCTTTTTTTAAACTTCATCATTTCAATCAGTGATGATTTAGTGTCTCAAAACTTAGACTGATGTGGTTTCTTAAAAGCGCAAATAACTTTCATAGAGGATTTAAAAACCTTTCAAATTTATTTATTTTCTAGCTTACCATATAATTTTGTAATTTATAAAATCATCACACAACTTATTTCTATTTATCTCTGCCACAATTAGTTTTATGAGCGAATTAGGAAATTAATTTTGGGTTAAAAGGTTATAAGCTAATTTTTTGTTTTCAAGTGAATTATTAATTTATAATTTGAGCCTAAAAATATTATGAAGTTATTTCTCCCATATTTTAATAATTAAAGACTATTTAATTAAATTATGTTCTTAAATTAGTCAATTCTTTATAAAGCAAGAAGAATAAAATTCTATCTGACTATATTTATGTCAACACACTATTTCTATTTATATATGTCAGTTGGCGCCTAAGAGATTTTTAAAAGATTATATAGCACTGAGGTTGGAGCTAATCAAAAAGTCAGGATGCGCTAGTAAATTTTAGAGTATGTTATATGGTTATTTTTATTTATGTTATTTATACATAAATTCTTGGTTTGTTCAATCAATTAAAAAAAGTATAAGATTCAATCATAATATCATGAGAATTTAAGCTGCAAATTCTATTATAATTGAATTATGTGATTATACATAAATTAAGCCATTATAATATTTTATTTATGTTAAAGTACTTTATTAAGCCTATACAATTAAAAGCTATTAAAATTTATTAATTTGTTAATAAATTTTAGTTAATAGTTATAGAATAACATGATTATTAGTATCATTTAAGGGGGATTCTATGGGAATAACCATTGACATAAATTACATTATACTAGATGGGACCCTAAACATAAAATCTTGTTGAAATTTTCTATTATAAAATTACATAAAATATTTATGCCGTATCAAAAAAAGCATGTTAAGATTAAATTTGCTATTAGATAACTAGAATGAAATTCATTTAATTGAGTTTGTTTTAACGCTCGAACTTTAAAGTGCCGTAGAAATTATTTATGTTAACATACAAAATCTTCTTTTAATAGGGATAGAAGACATATTCAATTATTCAACTAAGTCATAATCATTAATTAATACCTAAAATTGAAGTGGCTCCTTCAGATTAACCTGATACGCAGTCGTTGAGAAGGACTACTATATTGGGAAAAAAATATTGCTGACATAAATAGTCATGTCAAAGAAAATTTAAATAAGTTAAGTAATTGATGATATACCTTAAAATGGCCACCATAAAGATAATAAATAAGCTTACTACTGTGATTTAATCAGTATCGCATTTCTAAAATAAGTATACATAAATATTTAAGTCAACGCTATTATTTTAGAAAAGTTTTAAGCGAATAAATAGCATATAATAGAGAAATTTATGAAATTTGTGAGATTGAGGACAATTCAAATATTAAAAATAGAATATGAATAAGAAGAATTTAATAATTATGATTGTTTATTAGAAAATTAAAACATGAAAAAGTCTAATGGCATGTAAAAGAATAAAATCAATTTAATAAGACCTAGTTAAATTTCACATTTAGGTAATTGTAAAAATTAATATTCATAAAACCATATTTTTACTAAGCTTTGATTAATTTTATCAATTTACAAATTTTTCTTCAATTTTTATAAATATATTATTTAAGTGAATACAATTTATCAGATTAATTATAATAATTAATCTAATCATAAAATCAGCTATTTATAAAAGTTAAAGCAAACCTTTTCATTTGAATAAATATCGACAGATAATTTAATAAATAAGTTTTCAAATGAAAAAAACTATTTTTAATATAAATAAATGTAACTATTTAACATTATATTTATATCATAATATAAATAAAACTATTTCTAATTAGCTTTAGTTTATCGATTAGGTTAAGTATATAATTTCCCATTTGTTAAATCAAAAACAAAGTTAATAGTTTGCATAAATATAAAAAAACTAATATTAATTTACTGATTAAGAAGTTGCATACTGATTATGGTATAGATATTAAAAATATCTCGTCACAATAATACACATAATTAATTAACTTATAAAATTATATGATAAAGAAGTCTCACTCATTTTAAAGAAAAGATTTGGTCTTCTCACTTTCATTTTTAATAGTTAACAATTTTAATTTATAATAAATATTCAAATAACACTAAATTATTAATATATTTGATAATCGTTTTTAATAATTGATTTGCAATTCTTCTTCTTTTTATTTCGAATGACTTTTAAATATTTGCTAAGAAAATTTATTCTAATGTGTCTTAGGCTAAATTATAAGGAAGTACCATATTAATTATCAATAGATATTCATTTTTTTCCCATTTTTATTATTAAAATTTTATGAAACCACAGACCACATTTTGCAAGATTTTTTTTTCTAGTAGCAGAATTATCACATGTTTCTCCGTAGAAATGACTTTCAATAATATTTATAGCAAATTTTAAATGGATCTGAAATCTGTCTAGTTTTCGAAGGTTGTTCTTTAAATCATTTAGATTAAGTTTTATATACAAATTTTTGTTAAAAAAACTTAATTAGTTAGGATTAATTACTACTTATAAATAAATTCTTTTTATCTTTAGATAACGAAAAATTAAATTTGAAGACTCACTCTCTTTAACTGCTGAAAGAACAAATTTAGTGGAAGTCATTGGATGAAATTAATTTTTTAATCTTATTAAATATTTATATAGTAAGACTTCAGTTTTTTTCATCTACAAAAACAAATTTTGCCTGAAGTACTTTTCTTAGTTGATATTCTTATGGAAATATAAGCAAATATTTATAAAAGTAATAAATACAAACTTAAAATAGTAATACAACACAAAGGATGTATTCAGTATTATTGAAACTAAATATTGAAGCAAAGTAAATTAATTTATGGAGCGGTAAATACTTGAAAGAAACCGAAGATATTTCAGGAGTGATAATACAGAAAAGTTGCCAAAGCAATGATAAACATTGCAAAAACTGAATTGTACTTAAGATCGAGAGGAAATCGGAAATCATGGAAATCCACGAGACAAGAAGAAACTTGGGAAGTTAAGCAAAATTGCAGAGGCACATAGTCCAAGAGAGTGAACTTGCATATGGGATTGTTGGAAAAGTTTTCAAAGTCAACAAAATTGTGAGCATGATAGAAACGAATCAAGTAAGGGACCCAGAAGACTGAGTGAGTAGTTCTAGCAACGCTGATTTTAAATCAACTAGCCCTAGAACTAGAAGGACAACCACTATTTCAGATCTTTGCAAAGGATTTGTTGAACATATAAATGTACTACCTCATGTTTAATCTGGAGATTTGATTTCTTAAAATGGAGATCGGCAGATATGGGAAAGCTATAAGTTAAGATGAGGCGATTAGAGAAATGGAGAGGAAGAGTGAGTTAATCTGGCAAGGAGCTGACGATAAAATGGGAACAAGCTCTTTCTACTGCAACCTGAAGATTGATAGATGGGACGACTTATTCTAAAGGGAAATCCCAAGAGCACAATTAGAACAAGAACTCATTGATTGTGAAGGGATGTTCAGCGAGATTACCGAGGGATGATAGGCAGTAGAAGTATATTTATCACGAATCAAGCCAAGCCAATCACAGAGAGGAGCGAATATAAGGGAACCAAGTTAAGTAACACAAGCAAACCAAGAATGACGAAGCTAATGGTGTACCAAGCGGAATCGACAACGATGAAGAGAGAGAAAGAAATCAAAGGTTGATCAAAGAGGCAGATAAAAATGAAATGAAGGCAGGGAACTGCAAAGAGATTGACCAAGGGGGGAATCTAGTTCATTCGAGTTATTGTACTTTTTCGTAATTTCTTGAAGCATTTATAATTTGCATTTAATTATTTAAAGTATTTTACTATTTTACTACACTACTACTACTAAATTAAATTTTGATGACATAAATACAATCAACATAAAAGTTTCTTAATTTTTGCCATAATATATATTATATTGACAAATGCAATCTAAATTTTTTATACATAGTTTTATATAACAATATTAAGTTGGAAAAAATGAAATATAGGGAAATATGAATATAACTAAAAATCAAGAGTGAAGTTATTTATGACAAAGCAATTAAGAAAATTACTGATAATTTGAAAATCAGAATAAACCAACAAACAAAGATTTTAATGTGGCAAATTAAAACTTTTATCAGATTATTTTACTCTTCGTAATATATACTTAGTATGGAACATATATTGTGATATTTTTCACTTTTATTCTTATATCAATTAAAATTTTGTTGATATTTTCTTACTTTTGATAAATTCACATGCTCCATATTAACATTATTAAGAGTTTTCACATTTTCCTTTACTTATTTATTCTCCCTGACTTTAATTTTATAATAAACATAAAACATAATATATTAATTAAATCTTTGAATAACTATAAGGAATTAATTTTTTAATAATTTGCTGGATTTGCTAAAATTGAGTCTTAGACTTTATTAAAATCTTTTTATAAAATATCTTGTATCTTAATATTACAAAAGCAAAGATTTAATCTAAAAATAATAAATTCTAACTTAATTTTTAAATTAATAGATTATCTCGTATTTCATTTTTTTAAGGGTCAAATTTATTAATTTATAAAAAATGTAGCATGAGTATTTTGGAAAATTTTTATTTTATATTTTATAAATCTCATCTTATTTGATAATTTAATTATATTAATTAATGAAAAATACTTAGAATAGTAAATATAACTATATTTATAGGTGAAGCCAAGCATCATTGCAACAAGTCATATGCACACACCTTAAATCAAAGCATACCCAGAAAGATCAAGTTCTAAAATTATGTTCTATTAAGAAATATTATCCGTAAAATGTGACAAAAGCCAAAAAATAAATATTAATATTTTAAAAATATTTGTTGTGCCTTTTTCATAGATTTAATCAAGTTTTGAATGTTTTATAATTGATAAAATCAAAGATCCATGTATAAATTCTTAAATAAACAACAATTTTTAATTAAATAATATTGTTTAATGATTGTAAAATGAAGATTTATAACACTTTTATCTTTTTATCATTTATTATTATTAAAAGATTTATACTCTTTATAGTATTTCATTTTTTTAAAGAGTAAGATCAAATTTTTGGAAGATATTCAAAACCCCAAAACCCTTTCAGTAGTTTGATTGAGTTTTTGATTGATAAAAGTAGACTATTAGTGCATACTTTATTAGGGTTTTAATAGGGTTTATGTAGGGGTTTAATGTTTAAATATTAGTATTTTAAGTGAGTATATTCCAGGTATGGGGTCTGTTTATGACAGTGAGTATATAGATTTATTGTTTAAGTTGCGATATGGATTTGATGAATATAATGATCAACTCAAGCCTGTTCTGAATTATACGTCTATAGCAAGGCTACTCCATAAATCTCCTGCTACTGTTAGGTCTCACTGTCATTTAGCATTGAATTTAAAGAGATAGCATCTTAATT
>ARYC01010736.1:0-13788 GCA_000711775.1 Oxytricha trifallax
TAAGTTCATTGTTTGGATTGGTTTGGCTAATAACTGGCACCTTCACTGCAACATGGATAGTATCCTTTTAAGGCTTGAATAGAACATTTCCAGGGAGACACTGGCACTTGTAAACTCTGCCATAAGAACCAGAGCCAATTAAAGATTCTACTTTCAAGTACTTCTTCTCCAATTCCCACTTTGTCAATTCGTCAATTTCCTTATATGCAACATTCAAGTCTTCCCCCAGCTCTCCGTTCATCTCGATTTCTTGATGGTGCAACTGTGTTATTTAACCCAATAATTATTTGATAAGGCCTTCTCTTTTCAATGAAAAGTTGTAATTGTCAATAGTGCGTTGCAATAAATTCACCTGCTCCTTAGTAAGATTGACTAAGCTTTACTTGCTTATCAGCGCTATGTCTATATTATCAATGCTTATCTCATGCTTGATTTTGTATTATTACACGATCGACTTTTTGATATACTTATGTTGGGGATTTAGCAATGAAAGAGCATACTCAAGTCCTTGGTTGTATTTATTCTGATCGTTTGCTAAATTCTAGAAATGATTAATGCAACGCTGGAAATCACTCTGCTTCTCCCCTTTTGATATAGATTGGTCCTCAGTTCTATTAAATTGGCAGTTATAATCATTTTCAAGGTCCTAATCATCCGAAGTGTCTGAAATTTGGCTTAATTCATTCTATTAATGGCCAACAATTTATCTTGGCCTGGAATTGTTCCATCGATTTTTAATATTGGGGTTTTTAATAATTATAACTGATTCTGACGATTGATATCTATTATACAGCTTTTTCTCCTCCTCTTCATCGTGCATTGAACCAGTTGTCCTCTATTGAGCCTTTACTTTGCTATACACGTAGAAGTTAAAGCTCCCCTTACCACCTTGCATGCCTACTGATCGATGTTTTTGAAAGAACTCGAAATTCTGGAGACCGAGGTTTACTAAAGTCGTTTTCGATGTTTAAGTCCAAGCCAGTGCTTCTACCCAAGGGGATTGATTGATGAGTTTCACAATGCTTTGTCTGGTGCTCATACTCATGACTGTATCAAACACGTAAACGTGAGTTAATTTCATTTGAGTTGGCGTTATCAGGGATTGCATTGTATCAATATCATAACAATAGAATTCGATTTGATCCAGAGCATTTACTATATGCTTGAAGTTACTATACTCGATTTTATAACTCCTCAACTTTTCGACACAAAAATCAACTCTATTTGAAACGATTTCAATGCCAACACTTCTGCACTAATGCAAGAGTGCCACCTGAAAATTAACCTGCCCAAAACCTGAGCCCAAATCCAGAAATATCGAATCTTTTGAGAACCCCAACTTGTAGAATGAGGACATAACTTTCTCAACGCCACCTTGAGTGATTTCCCCATAACCAATTTGTGCTTTGCTCTGTCTTAACTGTACTCCCAACTCAAGATTGTAGTGGGCTCTGGTGACATGCATGTGTTTTAGCTAGTTCTATTAGTCTTTAGGCTTGACTTAATGGATATTCCCCCATTAGTAGGCTGAGTCCTTCTTGATATTCAACAGCATGCAATTTAGAGCTTCTTTCAAGTCCTTTTCTTTCACTGAGGAATCGATCTCATTGATTCTATCTCCTGCCATTGACTACTCCTCCTATGAGTAGACTCTATGAACAATTTGTTGGACTTCTATTAGTTTTATTCAAGGTGGGCAACAGACGGGGTTTTGGTAATCACAAGACGCTTAAGTGATTCTGTGAAAAATTGCGAATTCAAGCTGTAATTTTATTCTGATTGCGGAATTGCAGGTTATTTTTGGAAAAGCAGTGGCTGGTTGAAAAGAGATCCAGAAGAATAAACATCCATTTATGGCACAACATCCTGAGAGTGATTGATGTTCAATACGTTGCTAGTCATGGATGCTTATGGCGAAAGTGCAGTAAATAAAGCCATTGCAGGATTGGGTTTGAAGAGATCAGAAACTCCTGGATTAATTCTAGTGAAAAGATGCAAACTGGCTGAAACACATTTTGACTGGAAATTTTGCTTTGTAATTGCTGACTAACCTCTGCAGGAGATAATTATCTTGGCATCTCGTATTATATTGGGCGGAACTCTTCCAGGTTAGTATTAATGAGCAATGGATGACTTTGGTGTGAAGGTAAGTGGTTTCCCATCATTGGGTCATCATCGATAGATTGATCTGGGATTAATGCACTTGATTTGATCATCTCCTTTGGTGAATGTTCCACAACGTCAACATCACTCATGATTTCTTGCTTACCTGGGGGTAGCTCCTTTTGAGATTCATCGGTAATAGTTTCATCCATGTCGATTTGATCCTGTTCGTGGAATTCCTATACAGGGGTTGTGGGTGCGATTTGTACTTCCTTTTCCTCTTCCTCCTCAACATTTTCGACATTATCAATCATTTTGGCATCTAAACAATCAAATGAAAAGAATCAGGTATTACCTTTAGCTTGAGATCGCTTAGTGACACGGGGTTTAGCCTTAGCAGGCTTTTGTATGTTAGCTTTGGCAATAGTTTTGGTCTTTGGGAGTACCAATTATTGCGAACACTTGTGCTTTCTTAAACTGTCCTAAGAGACTGCCTTATTGCCGCATTCGTCACAAGAGTACGTCTTATGCTTCATTTTAAACTCTTCCCAATTAGTTTGGTGCTCCCTTTAAATGTGATCATAGTAAGTAGAAGTGGCAGTGAATGTAGTAGTGTCAGTGCATTAATGGGGAGGAAGGGACACTACTTGTTGATCTTCTTTCTCTGATATTTTGGGGCAGTAGACTTCATTTTAGCGATTTCAATGTGTGCAAGTTAAAATGAAAAATTAATTACAATTACAATGCCGCTCTGGGGTTTTAAGGGAGCGGCGTCAAATGGAATTGCAGTTAAACATTTTTATAATGGAGCAGCTAACCAGTTGAGTTTGGTAGCTCACGACTGTTAATACATGTGTCATTTAGTTAGACAGCTTGAATATACTCAAGAGAATTGCAATTGCAGATTTAAATGCCAATGGAACATTCAGACAAGGGTTTAATTAATTAATGGCAATATTATTATAAGGAAGCTAAGATAAATATAGGAAGGTAAACAGTCGCTATTGACTAAAGTAAAGCAGTATATAATGAAGTGTATTATGATAGAATGCTTAAGTATTAAGAAGCAGTGATTAGTGAAAGGATTAGGGTAAATGAATTTTTATGTTTTGATTATTTTTCAAGTGGGGGTTTAGGAGATTTGGCATATCTAGTACTCAGGACTCAGGCAACTTGTTCTCAAAAATGAAGCTTGTGGATTCTGCAGCTGCAATCGTATACCCAGAGTTCCTTAGAGTAGAATTTGACATAGTAGGTGGTGGTTGGTTTGCACTTATTGCCAGCAGTCATATCGGGGAGGTTGAGAGCCTTCTTTGCCTTGTCCAATTGCTTTTAAAGTCTGGGCTTCAACTTGGGCTGTGCTATAACTTAATCTTCAATATCGGGATACACCTTCCTTTCTAGCTTCTCAGCATCATTACTCTTGAGTACTAAGGCCTTGGGGTCAAGCAAAACCCACATCTGATCCTCCAGCTCCCTTGCTACAGCAAGAAGTCTTGATGCTTTGGTGCATTTATAACCCACACTCCTCATGGATTTGTTCTCCTTCAACCATTTATCGAGTAAGATATTCAGGCACATGAATCTCGAAGTTTGGGGTCTGCAAGGAATGTCAACGAAGAAGTTGACCAGCGATTGGAGTATCATGGCAATTCGCACCCCCTGAGTTGTCAATGCTCGTGTTGAATTAATAGCGTGTCTCGAAGGATTGCACAAAGTTTTCGACTTGTGATTGCGCTAGAACTTGCCAGGCTTCCAAACAATAGAGGTGTTGAACTCGACGACTGGGAACTTGTCAACTTTCAAGAATTCAAACACGTCAACTTGGATATCACTTAGAACTTTGAAATATGAAAGCTACTCGCTCACATCGCAATTGTATTCATCGATGAAGGAATGGAATAGCTTACTGAAGCTCTTACGGAGCTGGCCATTTAAATAGCTTTGGAACACTGTGGCTTTCAAAGGGTTGAAAATCTTTAAGTACTTCTCAGGCATTTTCTCTATAGTCCTTGGTGAGAGATAGAATAATACTTACCAGTGGCGACCTCGCCATAACGCTTATTTAGTAATGAGAGGTAAGCTGTGTTATAGACCATGTTTCTTAGCTCAAGCAGCTGCTCTGGTTGCAGCATCAATACGATGTTGAGCTTACGTTCAATCAAGCCGTCGGCAGTGTCTTCCAAAACAGCAACTGCCTTCATTATGCTCACCTACATATGGATTTAAAATCAATGTCTTACTGATTTGTCTGGAATCTCTAGCAAGGTAAATGGGAGTAGAGATTGTGAAAGGTTCCAGTGATCCTTTAGCATGAGATCGAATTTCATTAACTTGACTTGGGGCTCAGGATAGTTGAAGAAATCATAGGCAGTGTCGATAGTAGAGCCAGTCATCACTTGGGGTTGTTTGGATTCCTCAAAGTTGATTTTCCTTGACTCCCAATAGTCTAAGGCCAGCTTAAGTATTCATAAATGAAGATGGGGCAAAATTAGGAATAGCAGTGTCAATCACGACTTCTTCAGCGTCAGAGTCTTCTATGATTAAGGGCTTGTGCATGCGTTGATGGTGTCTGCTCAATGTGCGTTTAAGCATCCATTTGCCACAAACTTGGCAAGGAAGTTGGTCGAACTGGCTCTACGATTTTGCATATCTAAAGTTAATAAATAAGAAGGGAATCCTTACTTTGAGAGTTGGTTGCTACTCTGGTTGCTGGCTTGCTTCAACTGATACCTTAACATTTAAATTAATATTTTAGGGAGATAGTTGGCAGAGATTCATGACTGCTGAGAAGCAGTCTATACTGTAGTGGAAATTTTCCGTCTAAATAGAAATTGGTAAAGTATATAAAGAGTTTTGGGTTTAAGAGCAATATATATTAACTTACTAGAGCCATGAATAAGGTAAGTCCAACCATTAATTTACACCTATTGCTGGGTAGATGCCGCAACCCATCATCATTGCGGCTGGCCATTGACGATTTTAGCCATGATTGCCCAATATTCATCGAATTACTGGAGTGGTCAGCGAATTGAGTGGAAATTTTGTGATTTGGAACTTAGTTATAAAAATTGAATTCAGATTTTAGATTTTAACTATAAATTATTAAACATACCCCTCTTATCTACTCATAAACCTCATTATACCCCCAACCTCTCACATTACTCCCTCTAATCACTCATCTATCTATTTAATTATCTCAAATTCATTCAATCTCAATCAATCAACTATCAGGGGTTTGGGGTTTGGGAGTTTTGTTGGCTTTGCCAACCATATTTTTGAACCCCCTCAGATCGGTAGGTCGGTGGCCCCAATTTCTGATCTGAGGCCACTTTTCAGGGACCTCCTCATTTCCCCCGGATGCACCATGAGGTCCAACCTTGAGTCTCAGATCGACTCCAAACCACTCCCAGTCGTCTAGAAATCCAAGCCTCACTACAGAAACATAAAAAAAGTTGGTTTTAGAGGTGAGGAACCGCGGATTTAGAGGGGGGGTCGAATTATTTTCAATTCCAAGTTTGAAAGTGCCTATACTATCTCTAACGGATTATAGAGTATGACTTATATGATTTTACAAAAATTATTTTCCAATCTCCTCCCCATCCCACCATCCCAACCCAAACATCGCTAATACACTCTAGATCGACGAGATAGAAGGAAAGAAGCCGATTGGTGGTGGGAGAGGCTATATCCCATCTTGAAATGTCAGGGAGGTCCTAACGGCCATTTTGGCCTAGAAATTTTCAAAAAAGTGCCTCCTCCTCACCCCTTGGGTCCAGCCCAGCTCTACCCCATGTGATGTCTATGATGGCTAATTGATCATAATCATTGATAACATTGTTTATTACTAATATCAGGTGACTATAGGGCAGACTGAGCAATAAGGGATGTGATAGGCTTCAAATACCAGGCAAATGGGGGCTTATTTGAACTTATTTGGCCTTAAGACCTAGAATACGGAACTTTTCCGGAACAGCACTTTGGCTTGGCTAACTTTATGACCCCTCCACCTGAATTTCGGAAATTTTGTTAGGATAACTAGGTATTGGTGCTGTTGATAAGAAAACAACATTAAGATATGGTAGAGATGATAGAGTAAGCCTGGAGGGCAATAGTCCAGCCCAAAAAACGGGCTTTAGCTTGGATTTTAAGGTTAAAGTGAAGATTATTACTTAAAATTAAGACTATAACTATTCAAACATGCCTCGCTGAGCTCGATTGCTTTCAAGCAACCCTTCCCCAGTGCAATAAACACCAGAGATTGGCTGCCCTGGCCAGAGGACCCCTCGACAGATAAATATGGGTGTCAGAGTCAGGTCATAGCCACCACACACAAACCCTAAAGACTTATAACTAGAAGCTAACAAACAACTAAACACTGTGAGCCAGGTATTAACCCAGCCACCACTTAGCTTATGCAACGAAGAAACAAGAAGTAAAAGACTCAAACAAAACAAACAAGCAGTGAGCAGCACTGCAAGCAGGTGACCTGCTGAGATGAGTTCTCAACTGCTGTTGACCTATAGTAGTAGTTAAGAGTGTGAATATCACTTACCATTAGCAGAGTACACTCTCAGGTACCAGAGTAAAGTTCAGTAGTAACTGAGCTCAGACCAGCTCTAAGAAAGTTTGTAAGCAAAGTAAAGTACTAGAAGTACCAGCAACAGTCCTGCAAAGATCTCGGCGAGGATACAGCCTGAGAGGTCTTACGCCACTTCGGCCCTCAGGGTGTGTATCCAGCCCTTGAAGTGAGAATCTCTTACAGAGCTTAGGATTGCTGGGTTTTAAAGTCAAGTAAAGCTTAAGTTTTACAAGTAAAGTTTTAATTTTCAAAAGTTGCTCAAGAAGCTAATTTACCTACAGAAGTTACTAAAACCTAAACTAAAGTAGTTATTAAAGCAGTAAAAGCTAACAGCAGCTAGAATTAAACTCTATGAACCAACCATCGGTTCCTCCAACTTTCTATAAAATAATTATAGAGGCCTAGCCTCCGAAAATTCCGAATATTTGCTGAATAATTTTACTAAAGTAAAGTTAGAATTAATTATTGTTATAATAATTAAAATTTTTGTTTGATTTGATTGATAGAGTTTGTGGTGGCCACCACTATTTGTCTCCTTTATATTTTGTTGCTTTAAACTTTTTAGATTCAGCAGAGCAGATTCAGAGTGAGCTTCAGCATCAGCAATGATTTTAAAAGTAAGTATTTTTCCATAATTATTTCTAAGAATCTTTTACTTTTTGTTAATTTTCTTTTAGATTATAAAGCAGAAGTCACAGATGACAACAGCAACATCACATGAAGATTCAATGATTTTAATTAAAGGTAAGAATTTTCCAATAATCTCTTAAAAATATTTACTTCTTAACGTTGATTATTATAGGTTCAAGGTTGGAGAGAGAGGTGGGGTGGAACTCCCCACAAAGAGATAATTACCCAAGATTTTAACGAGCTTCAATGCACCTTCAGCGGAGCATTCAAATAGCAGGGCCCTGTGGGACCGGTTGTTAGAAATTCAAGCGCCTTAAATCAATAAATGTCCGAGTAAGGTCCACCTAATTAAAAACAGAAAGAATCGTGCTCTCACAACACACGCGGCATGCATTATGACAGTACATAGCTTAGGTTATAGAGCATTGAAGCCGCGTACGCGGTGCGTTTTATTGCAGCTACGTAATTGCGGCTCGTTCCTAGTTTGTGAGAGATTAGGTGGCCACCTTTAGATTATTAGGGTTTTATATTGTCTGAACCTCCCTCTTTTGTCTTTCTTTTTCTTTTTTCTTCTCGGCTGGTCTGAGCTCAGTCTATTGCTGAGCGAGGACTGGCTGCTAACTTGGCAAATATTGAAGCAATTCAATATTTATTTTGATTATTAAAAAAGCCTCTTATTCTTAAATCATTCCAACATTCTTAGATTTTGTTGAATTTACTTAAGTTTTTAAAATCTTTGATTTTAGATTTTGATTTTGATAATCTTAAATGTATTTAGTTTAGTTCATTTAATAAATGTAAAAAGTAACCTCCTTTAGTTTAGTTTTTTTGTTCTTTCCTATATTTTATGATAATTTCTTAAAACTTACAGTATCTGTTCGCGATTTTAGTTGATAGTGTCATGTGCAAGGTCTAAAACCCAAAACCCTTTAGAAAAAGTTATTAGCATGTTTTGGGGTTTTGAAATTAATTTGATTTGACTTACTTGAATTTCTAAGCCAAAAGTGAGTAGTAGTTGAAAAATCGCTGCCCAAGTTCTGTAATTCTGCTTTAACACCCACTCATCCTCAGCCCCTATGGCTGGCACTCTGTGCAAGTTAAGGAATGAAGCTTACCTACTTATCCTACTTCACGCTTCTTTGCCCTCCCTCCCTCCACAAGAAACTCACCACCTCAATAAGTGATCAGCAGAGCTGCAGAGTAAAGCTCGATCCTATACTGGATTAACTGGCATTAGAATGAGAAGCAAGTTGATATGCTTACCTTCGAAGCAGAGTGCTCTCATTGAACAGTAACTTTAGCATGTAAAGCAGGCAGCTCACACCAGCTGCTCCAACTGCAACGCAGACCCAAGTCTTCTGTATATTGTTAATGATATAGGCAGATACTTACAATTGTAGCTTGGTCAAGGCACAAATCGCGGAGTGCGATAACGCAAAGTAGAGAGTTGCAGTAATCATAGCAATCCAGCACAGCACAAATAGCATCGCACTCTCCACTTCCACGTTGTAGGCATGCTAAGCATCATCAGCACAGAGAATTCATGAGCAAACCAGCCTCAGCAGTGAGGCATCCTCAGTTCAGCAGATCACGACGATTGAAGCAGTGAATTAAAGTTTTATATGCGTGTGAAATTAATATTCGATGAGTTACATCGAGAGTGAATTAGGGAAGTGAATTAGGTATTAAATAACATAAATTAAATCAAAGACTCTATATCATCTGAAGGCTCTGCTCTCAAGTGCCCTCCTCTCTCTCCAGCATCAGCTGCAATGCCTCTTGTAGATCAAGCACAGCTAGAAAGCATGTAGGACTCGCCATCGGCAAGAGTGATAAGCACTCTCACTGGGTCGTTGTTTAAGGAGGCCACTGTAAGTTTGAACTCGGCTCCAGCCTTTACACTGATGTTGAATTCCTCGCACTTGCAGAAGAGGTCGCCTTTATGGTTCTCCACCTCGAAAGCATCGTCTTGCTGCTGCAGATACTTGCGTTTCCTGTACACCTGCACCTAGTAAGCGTTGGGCGTGTTGTGCTGGTAGACGAATTGCAGCCTGAGTGGTTCGTTCTGCTCGCCTCTGTAGTTTAGCTGTTCCATGTGTGCCTCCTGGTTTTTAATTTACTAATAATTAATAAGTGGGAATTAGAATATAAAGCACTGTTGTAGTGTGAAGGGAATTCAGGCATTTTAACGCACTCTGCGAAGCAAAGCGGTTGATGGGCATGAGAAGTAAATTATAGAAAGTAATTAATGAATAGTAGACTTTTGATGAGAAAGATTTAGACATCCTAAATGTGTACAGTTGTAAAGTTTAAGTTTTATCAATATAAAATCTATGAAATAAATGCTTGAATATAACAAAATATAAGGAGTCTGTTGATCCAAGCTGCCCTTAGGTGAACATCATTTCAGGTTGACAGCTTCATCATAATCTCATTCATTATTCAACTCTTAATCAGCTTCTTCTGCTCCTTGATTTCCAACGGCTTGTTCAATGGGAGCTTAGTCTCTTGCAGCTTGATCTTTGACATCCTGGTCAGCCTTAGCTTGATCTCCAACGGCTGGTCAGCGTTAGCTTGATCTCCAACGTCCTGGTCAATGTGAGCTTGATCTCTTGAAGCATTTTCTACTTCACTCATCTGCTTCTACTGAGTTTCATCATGTTACTGTGATTGAGAAGTCTAATTAGGTTTGGGTCTAGGGATGCTCATGATACTAGTTTGCTGCTTCTTAAGGTGAGGCTGTAACGCAGATCTGCTTAAAAGGTCAGATCTCTGAGGAGTAATACCCTTACTAGTCGTGCCATCAGTTTGTTTTTTTTTTTTTTTTTTTTTTTGGGGTAGAAGTCTCATGATGGGAACTATCAGGTAACTGGTTCGAGTTTTACTGAGGTATAACCCCAAATTGATTCTGCCCACGATTGGTAGAAGTATTACCAAATAAAGAATTCCCAGCCTCAGATATCCCCATACTATTGAATACTTACTGTTATTGGTCCTTAGACGTCATCATCCCCTGATTAAGACCAGCGTTTTGTTGGCCGTAACCATGGTTTTAATTTTACAATCCCGTATTTTCGTCTGAGATATCATCATAAAGACCTGGAATTGTTCCATAATGCTTCCTACCCCACGTGTCATTGCAACCTTAAGAGTTAGTTTATGGAACATTTCCATCACCAAGGGGTTAACCTTAGTTGATAGAGTGTTATTAGTCTGGTTCAATCTGTTGAATTTAAGTACCGAGTCCCTTATCTAGTTAATTTTCATCATCCAAGAGTATGACCTAAGTTTTATCTTCATCAGTATCGAATTATTTAACACTGGATGGCCTCTACCTTGAATTGGAACCCGTTTGATTGCTATCCATTCTTGAATTCGAAGCATTTGAGTTAGCTTACCCTCTGTTTAAGGATAGGACCTCTTTGCTTTGATTTTAAGAAGGAAAATCAAGTAGTTTTGGCAGTTTTCTATGTTGTAAGAGCTACCTTTACTTTTGTCTCTATTCCTATCTGCGGGTAACATCTTCAGCGTAATACTTGTACATGTCATTACCAATCGTTTCTCTGCTCTGAGTTTACTTGAAGCCTTCATCTTGCTGGTAATTTTTCTGACCCTAGAAATCATTCATGCCATAGTTTATGTTGCTTCTAAACATTTCCTTTCTGTTTAAGTTGTACCCTGAAGGAAGCTGCTGCTGCATCTGATTCATGTTAGTTGACAATCTAGACTACTATTAATCCCTTTGCTGGTGATAGTTTTACGAGTAGTTTTGGTCAACTCCTTCATAGAATTACTGTTGATTGGGGTAATTTGGAAATGTTCCGATAGGTGTAGTTCCATAAATTTCAGTAGGATTTCTCTGCTAGAATTAGTTCACTGATGAGAGAACTTGCTGGATTTGCATCTTGTCCTGGTAATGTTATCTATGTTGCTCATGTACATTGTCAAATGCTTGCGACTATCTTATAGAATGGGACTGCTGATAAGGATTTGCTTGGCTTGGCTGTCCATAATTAGAAATCCTTGAGGGAGTTTGTGAAAGTCTATAGCTCTGCATCAAGTCTTCGTCTTTCATTTCTACATCTTAGTCAGAATCACTAATCTATATCATGCTGTTGAGTGTAAGTCCTTCAAACATTACAGCGTTGTCATGATCATTTGAAAGCTAGTTAATTTTTCTGATGTAGAATGATGGGGGGTTAACAATCACTTTCCTATAAAGAAATGTTGAATTTAAATCCACTTACTGAAGAGTGTCATTCTTTTTGGAGCTGTAGTGCAAAAACCTGTTCTTGAAAGCTTCTAAGTGGAGAAGCCATGGCGAGTTCTCAAGCAGAGCTTATTCTCTGGCAGACAGTCCATCTAGATTTTTGATTGGAAGTCTCTTTACTTGGTCTTTTAGGGCAAGAAAAATTTCGTCACCATATCTCTGTTGTTTTGAAAGATAATTATCTGGCCAAGGAGTATTTCTCTATGCTTAATCAGCGAGGCTTTGAATAAGACCATTACAATCTTTAGATCATCAGGGATTGACCAGTTGAGTGCCATTACGAGAGGATGGAATTCATTCTCCTTCAGTTAGAGATAACTATAGAATTTTAATCTAAAATATGCTTACGTTGATTCATAAATCTTGAAATACTCTTGGTAAGATTTATGGATAAGTTCCATAAAAGTTTCATGAAGACTTTCGAGTACATCCTGTACCAATAAAAGATCTTTCCTTGAGGTTGTACGAAGCTCTGAATTTCTGGGAGGGTTTTTAACCAAGGTGACGAGTGTGTTAAACTGATAGATTGAGTTAATAATGCTTAGAGGCCTGTTAGGATATCCCTTCTAAGCTACAGACACACCATTATTTATTTAGCCTATGAGCATTTACCCTAAAATATTTACCTAGCATTAAATTCTTACTTAACATATCAGAGCGTTCTTAAATAGATTTATTAGCAAATCTATCAACGAATTCAATAATGTAGTCGAAATTCTTGTAGGTCGAAAGTGGGGTCTTGTAGTAAATGACTAAGTCATTCGGAACTTCCTTCCATGTCTCACATTTCGAGGCTTTTTCATAGGTGAGTCTTATCACTTGATTCTGAAGGTATCCAATTCCTCTATGCAAATCAATGTACGCCTGATGAATATTAGTTGATGAGTACCTATAAATTAAGTTAGACAAATGGAAATGTTACATAGAAAAGAAACGCACGAAGAATTAACGAGCCCTGTATTGGAAATCGTCGTATTAGTATAGAATAGTCTTCTCCATTTCATATCTTAGCTTGCACCCATAGAATCGCACTTCGAATACCTACTTCATACCTGTAGAGAACGCGGGGTCTTCAGTAAAATCATGTATAAACACCTGGCAAGCTTCTTTCAATTCATTATTCTTCGAATCGATACTTTTGGGGATCAACACAGTCTTTTTACTGTACGAAGATTTGATCGTCAATGATTTATCAGCATTCTTGCGGATGACACCGAATATTGACTGAGGAATGTCTCGACCACGTTGATGGAAGATCAGCTCTACAATGATAGAGTTCCTGTCGTCTAGATAATCAGAGAAAAGCTTTTCGTTATCAGAAAACTATTGGCCGAAGCTGCCAAGCTCATAGAAACTTGCCTTATTGTAATCTATTGTACCGAGCCTTTTGAATACATATGTTCTAGAGAACTCATCTAAGACAAGCCAGTCGAGAGCATGCAAGAGAGGAAACTTCATGGGGTTCAAGAAGAGGGGGTTCACAATAGCCTAGGGGGCTGCTTTGAAGAGTGCACATAGTAGCATACAGAATGATCTCCTTTCGATATAAACCAGGCCATCGCTCAAGAGGTTCACAAGTTGCATGAGTTAGTCAAGGTAAGGAGTCGAGTGTTGGCAATTGAGCACTTTGCTGCAGAAGTTTACATTGGGATTGAATGCATGCTTGTCCCTGTACTGGTAATCCTTGATACTGTTTGGTTAATGGATGAATCGATGAGGAGTAAACATTAGTCTGTAAACAGAAGCGTTAAAGAAGGGAGAACCAGTGTAATTGTACCAAGAAGACTCGAAATTACCTGTATGTACTCAAAGCATTCATTAGCTTTCTGAATCATGAATGGGTATTGGAAATATTCTGAGGGCAGTAACTCTTCAAATCTCTCCTTGACATACCAACAGCGAGTGAATAAGAAATGGCTGGGGATCATGTCAAGCTTGTCCTTGACTTAGCTTCTGAGATGCTTACTCAACATTTTAGCTTAGAGTCTTCTGGTGGTATTTCTTGCGAGAACTTAATGGGTATCTGTGTTGCTCAAACTGCTTTGATTGGCATTGACATTAAGCATTTACTGGTCTTCTTCTCCGTCATCGGGATCACCACCACCAATATTATTTTAGTTGAGTGAATTGAGAGAGGTTTTCTGTCTCTTTAATCTCTGCTTTTCATTATCTTTTATCACGTCTGAAAGGTCTACTTACTCAG
>ARYC01010738.1:0-14232 GCA_000711775.1 Oxytricha trifallax
AAAAGGCTGACGCCAAAACCCTTCGGGTAAGCCAAAGCCGAGGCAATTTTATTTAAATTGAGACGCGAGTCCTGAGCGAAGCGAAGACTCAGCGTATTGCGTCATGCATGAAAACCCTAGAGTCACGTATGAAAACCCAAAACGAAGTGCATGAAAACCCAAGGTCAAACTTGCAAAGCCAAAGAGACCGCGCTTTCTACTGATTAAGGAATTTTATTATTATATGAAACCCAGAGACCCTTTTTCACCAAATCCCAAAGAGAAGCCAAAGTTTGTTATTATATAATGAATAGTGTAAGGTTTTCTTGTCAAAATATAATATTTTTAAGATTATAGTAAATTGAATGAGTAAGTAGTGACTAATTCAAGAATCTTTTATCATTTACATATTATTATTTCTTTAATCTAACATATTCCCCCTTTTCTAGATCCTTTTTATAATAAAATGTGCCTTTTATATGTAACTTTATTTTTTCATAAGTAGTAGTCAGGAATCTGAAAATATATTTTTCTATGACTATGTTTTGATAAGTAATTTACAGGTTATATATCGAGTGAAGAATCTTTTTTTCAAAATTATTACCATTTTTAGTTTTGTAAATTTTTTATATGCATTATATTAAATAATATTTTTGCTTTCTTTAATATATAATGAAAACCCAAAGAATCCTTTCCATCAAAACCCAGAAGGATACCAAAGTTAATATTTTTTATAGAATTTAGTAAATATCATGTTTGGTTTTCAGGGTTTTGTTAATTTCGTTATGTTGATAGTCATATATTCAAAAAATCAATTATCATTTTCTCATTTTTAAACAATTTTAAATTTTATAGGGTTTTCTTATCAAAATAATAGGGTTTTCTTATATAATTAGTCGTCTTTTCAGGGTTTTGGGGATATTCATGAGTAAGTAGTCAATAATTTTAGAAAATATTTCAAAAAAACATCAAAATCTTGCAAAATGCACAGTTTTGAGGGTTTTTAACACTTTTTTACAATTTACTGTCAAAAATGAGTTTCAATCTTGTCATAGCTCCTCAACTACTCATCTCCTGAATTTCTAATTATACAAGTTGAAATCAGCGTAGGAAGATTGACCTAGTCTGAGGCTTTTCCAGTCATGAAAATAAATAGGAAAAAAAGGGCTACTTTTTGACTTACCGGATAGCCCCAAATCACCAATATAATATAGGTTACAAGGGGAGTCAGCGTATTTATTATGATTTTCACGAATTCTTATCAAAATGAGTTTTCTTTATAATAGTTACTTCAAATCTTAATAAAAATATAATTTTATAATAAAAAGTGAAGTACATATTAAGAGTAGGTTTTATATAGTTATATTTTTTTCTTTTAAAAGATAACCTGAAAAAAGGCTGACGCCAAAACCCTTCGGGTAAGCCAAAGACGAAGCAATTTTAACTAAAATGGGACGCGAGTCCTGAGCGAAGCGAAGACTCTGCGTATTGCGTCACGTATGAAAACCCAAAGCGAAGTGGATGAAAACCCAACGTCAAACTTGCAAAGCCAAAGAGACCGCGCTTTCTACTGATTAAGGAATTTTATTATTATATGAAACCCAGAGACCCTTTTTCACCAAATCCCAAAGAGAAGCCAAAGTTTGTTATTATATAATGAATAGTGTAAGGTTTTCTTGTCAAAATATAATATTTTTAAGATTATAGTAAATTGAATGAGTAAGTAGTGACTAATTCAAGAATCTTTTATCATTTACATATTATTATTTCTTTAATCTAACATATTCCCCCTTTTCTAGATCCTTTTTATAATAAAATGTGCCTTTTATATGTAACTTTATTTTTTCATAAGTAGTAGTCAGGAATCTGAAATATTTTTCTAATGACTAATGTTTTGGGCCTTTTTAGAGGCTGATATGTTGAGTGAAGCAACTTTTTTTTCAAAATTATTACCATTTTTAGTTTTGTAAATTTTTTATATGCATTATATTAAATAATATTTTTGCTTTCTTTAATATATAATGAAAACCCAAAGAATCCTTTCCATCAAAACCCAGAAGGATACCAAAGTTAATATTTTTTATAGAATTTAGTAAATATCATGTTTGGTTTTCAGGGTTTTGTTAATTTCGTTATGTTGATAGTCATATATTCAAAAATAAATTATCACTTACTCATTTTTTCATATTTTGAAATTTAGTCGGGTTTTCTTATCAAAATTAGAGGGTTTTCTTATCAAATTAGCAGGGTTTTCAGGGTTTTGAGGGATTTTATGAGTAAGTACTCACAAATTATAAGTTAAGTTTTAAAATAATATCAAAATCATGCAAAAAGACCTGTTTTGAGGGTTTTTACCACTTTTTTACAATTTTCTATGAAAAATGAGTTTTAATCTAGTCATAGCTCCTCAACCACTCACCTCCTGAATTTCTAAGTAGTCAAGTTGGAATCAGCGTAGAAAGATTGACCTAGTCTCTGTGTTTTTAAGTCATGAAAATCAAAGAATAAAAAAGGGCTACTTTTTGACTTATGGGATAGCCCCAAATACCCAATATAATATATATTTCAAAACCAATCAGCGCATTTAATATGATTTTCACGAATTCTTATCTAAATGCGTTTTATTTACAAAAGTGACTTATAATAATAATAAAAGTATAATTTCATAATAAAAAGTCAATAACATAACTAGACTAGGTATTATATAGAGTATGTTTTTTTATTTTATATGAAAACCTGAAAAAAGGCTGACGCCAAAACCCTACGGGTAAGCCAAAGACGAAGCAATTTTAACTAAAATGGGACGCGAGTCCTGAGCGAAGCGAAGACTCTGCGTATTGCGTCACGTATGAAAACCCAAAGCGAAGTGGATGAAAACCCAACGTCAAACTTGCAAAGCCAAAGAGACCGCGCTTTCTACTGATTAAGGAATTTTATTATTATATGAAACCCAGAGACCCTTTTTCACCAAATCCCAAAGAGAAGCCAAAGTTTGTTATTATATAATGAATAGTGTAAGGTTTTCTTGTCAAAATATAATATTTTTAAGATTATAGTAAATTGAATGAGTAAGTAGTGACTAATTCAAGAATCTTTTATCATTTACATATTATTATTTCTTTAATCTAACATATTCCCCCTTTTCTAGATCCTTTTTATAATAAAATGTGCCTTTTATATGTAACTTTATTTTTTCATAAGTAGTAGTCAGGAATCTGAAAATATTTTTTCTAACACTATGTTTTTATCACTTTTTAAGAGGCTATATGTTGAGTGAAGCAACTTTTTTTTCAAAATTATTACCATTTTTAGTTTTGTAAATTTTTTATATGCATTATATTAAATAATATTTTTGCTTTCTTTAATATATAATGAAAACCCAAAGAATCCTTTCCATCAAAACCCAGAAGGATACCAAAGTTAATATTTTTTATAGAATTTAGTAAATATCATGTTTGGTTTTCAGGGTTTTGTTAATTTCGTTATGTTGATAGTCATATATTCAAAAAATCAATTATCATTTTCTCATTTTTAAACAATTTTAAATTTTATAGGGTTTTCTTATCAAAATAATAGGGTTTTCTTATATAATTAGTCGTCTTTTCAGGGTTTTGGGGATATTCATGAGTAAGTAGTCAATAATTTTAGAAAATATTTCAAAAAAACATCAAAATCTTGCAAAATGCACAGTTTTGAGGGTTTTTAACACTTTTTTACAATTTACTGTCAAAAATGAGTTTCAATCTTGTCATAGCTCCTCAACTACTCATCTCCTGAATTTCTAATTATACAAGTTGAAATCAGCGTAGGAAGATTGACCTAGTCTGAGGCTTTTCCAGTCATGAAAATAAATAGGAAAAAAAGGGCTACTTTTTGACTTACCGGATAGCCCCAAATCACCAATATAATATAGGTTACAAGGGGAGTCAGCGTATTTATTATGATTTTCACGAATTCTTATCAAAATGAGTTTTCTTTATAATAGTTACTTCAAATCTTAATAAAAATATAATTTTATAATAAAAAGTGAAGTACATATTAAGAGTAGGTTTATATAGTGTATATTTTTTCTTTTAAAAGATAACCTGAAAAAAGGCTGACGCCAAAACCCTTCGGGTAAGCCAAAGACGAAGCAATTTTAACTAAAATGGGACGCGAGTCCTGAGCGAAGCGAAGACTCTGCGTATTGCGTCACGTATGAAAACCCAAAGCGAAGTGGATGAAAACCCAACGTCAAACTTGCAAAGCCAAAGAGACCGCGCTTTCTACTGATTAAGGAATTTTATTATTATATGAAACCCAGAGACCCTTTTTCACCAAATCCCAAAGAGAAGCCAAAGTTTGTTATTATATAATGAATAGTGTAAGGTTTTCTTGTCAAAATATAATATTTTTAAGATTATAGTAAATTGAATGAGTAAGTAGTGACTAATTCAAGAATCTTTTATCATTTACATATTATTATTTCTTTAATCTAACATATTCCCCCTTTTCTAGATCCTTTTTATAATAAAATGTGCCTTTTATATGTAACTTTATTTTTTCATAAGTAGTAGTCAGGAATCTGAAAATATTTTTTTCGTATGACTCATGTTTTTGGGCCCTTTTTTTAGAGGCCTATAATGTTGAGTGAAGCAACTTTTTTTTCAAAATTATTACCATTTTTAGTTTTGTAAATTTTTTATATGCATTATATTAAATAATATTTTTGCTTTCTTTAATATATAATGAAAACCCAAAGAATCCTTTCCATCAAAACCCAGAAGGATACCAAAGTTAATATTTTTTATAGAATTTAGTAAATATCATGTTTGGTTTTCAGGGTTTTGTTAATTTCGTTATGTTGATAGTCATATATTCAAAAAATCAATTATCATTTTCTCATTTTTAAACAATTTTAAATTTTATAGGGTTTTCTTATCAAAATAATAGGGTTTTCTTATATAATTAGTCGTCTTTTCAGGGTTTTGGGGATATTCATGAGTAAGTAGTCAATAATTTTAGAAAATATTTCAAAAAAACATCAAAATCTTGCAAAATGCACAGTTTTGAGGGTTTTTAACACTTTTTTACAATTTACTGTCAAAAATGAGTTTCAATCTTGTCATAGCTCCTCAACTACTCATCTCCTGAATTTCTAATTATACAAGTTGAAATCAGCGTAGGAAGATTGACCTAGTCTGAGGCTTTTCCAGTCATGAAAATAAATAGGAAAAAAAGGGCTACTTTTTGACTTATGGGATAGCCCCAAATACCCAATATAATATATATTTCAAAACCCCAAAACCCCAAAACCCACCTGTAAGCCAAAGAAAACCCACCTGTAGCCAAAGAAAACCCACCTGTAAGCCAACGAAAACCCACCTGTAAGCCAACGAAAACCCACCTGTAAGCCAACGAAAACCCACCTGTAAGCCAAAGAAAACCCACCTGTAAGCCAAAGAAAACCCACCTGTAAGCCAAAGAAAACCCACCTGTATGCCAAAGAAAACCCACCTGTAAGCCAAAGAAAACCCACCTGTAAACCAAAGAAAACCCACCGGTTAGCCAAAGAAAACTCACCGGTAAGCCAAAGAAAACCCACCTGTATGCCAAAGAAAACCCACCTGTAAGCCAAAGAAAACCCACCGGTTAGCCAAAGAAAACCCACCGGTAAGCCAAAGAAAACCCACCGGTAAGCCAAAGAAAACCCACCGGTAAGCCAAAGAAAACCCACCGGTAAGCCAAAGAAAACCCACCTGTAAGCCAAAGAAAACCCACCTGTAAGCCAAAGAAAACCCACCTGTAAGCCAACGAAAACCCACCTGTAAGCCAACGAAAACCCACCTGTAAGCCAACGAAAACCCACCTGTAAGCCAAAGAAAACCCACCTGTAAGCCAAAGAAAACCCACCTGTAAGCCAAAGAAAACCCACCTGTAAGCCAAAGAAAACCACCTGTAAGCCAAAGAAAACCCACCTGTAAGCCAAAGAAAACCCACCTGTAAGCCAAAGAAAACCCACCTGTAAGCCAAAGAAAACCCACCTGTAAGCCAAAGAAAACCCACCTGTAAGCCAAAGAAAACCCACCTGTAAGCCAAAGAAAACCCACCTGTAAGCCAAAGAAAACCCACCTGTAAGCCAACGAAAACCCACCTGTAAGCCAACGAAAACCCACCTGTAAGCCAACGAAAACCCAGCCGTGTAAGCCAAAGAAAACGGCACGCTGTAAGCGGCAAAGAAAACCCACCTGTAAGCCCAAAGAAAACCCACCTGTAAAGCCAACGAAAACCCACCTGTAAGCCATAGAAAACACACCTGTAAGCCATAGAATACACACCTGTAAGCCATAGAAAACACACCTGTAAGCCATAGAATACACACCTGTAAGCCATAGAATACACACCTGTAAGCCATAGAAAACACACCTGTAAGCCATAGAAAACACACCTGTAAGCCATAGAAAACACACTAGCTCTCTATAAAATACATAAATATATTTATTTATAAATTTATTTTCTTTGAAATCCTTTGGCCACAGAGGCACAGAAATTGAAATTATATATATATTTAATATATTATTAATGATATATATATATATATATTTAATTTTATTATATATATTTATTAAAAATTTAAAATTATAGATGATTACCTATATTTAAAATTATTTAATTATTTACTATTATTAAATTATATATAAAGATAATAGATGATAGAGTCTAATTATGAAATTATTTAAAATTATTATCTCAGTTATGAAATAATAATTTTATAAAATGTTTATATAAGAACTTAAGTAATTTACTAATAAAAATATGTTGATCTTTATAAATTCAAATCATTTAAATATAAATAATAAATAATTATTTATTTAAAGATTTTTAAATTAAAGGGACGTATGAATGATGAAATTTTTGAAGATTCTAATTAATATAGGTCTTAAATATTGGTAAAGGAAATGCACAGAGGAGTAGCTAGAATGGTGGACTCTGGTAGATTACGGAAGGCGGGAGGTGGGTGTGTAACCACTTTGGGCGCCGTACATCTACTAGAGGTGATTTCGATGCGATGGGAAAGAATTAAATCTTTGCGATTTTTCTGGGCCCACCTCTTGCAAAGTACGAACAACTTTTATGCAAGAGAAAACCCTGCACAAAAACCTAATTATATCAATGCTATTAATGCATTATAAGTGGAATTTATCTACGAAGTCAAGAGTTAAACCATTACTATATTGATTACCAAATAAATTACAAATAAAATAATTAATGTAAAAACACATATAAATAATGAACAGTCGCAATTATTAATAAAATTTTTATTAACGCGAACAATTAATAATAATAATGTACAGTCGCACTTTTCAAGTATAAAATTTTATTAATGCGATAGGTAAAAAATAACAATAAACAGTCGCACTTATTACTAAACATTTTTATTAACGCGAACAATTAATAATAATAATCTACAGTCGCACTTTTTAATATAATTCTTTAATAATGCGAACAATTAATAATATAAATCAGCAGTCGCATCTTTGAATTTAAATATTTATTAATGCGAACAATAAATAATAATAATATACAGTCGCACTTTTTAATATAAAACTTTATTAATGCGAAAAATAAAAAATAATAATGAACAGTCGCAATTATTAATAAAATTCTTTATTAACGCAAACAATTAATAATAATAATGTACAGTCGCACTTTTCAATATAAAACTTTAATAATGCGACAAGTATAAAATAAAACAGCAGTCGCACTTTGAATAAAAATATTTATTAATGCGAACAATAAATAATAATAATGTACAGTCGCACTTTTTAATATAATTCTTTAATAATGTGAACAATTAATAATAATAATGAACAGTCGCAATTTTTAATATAATTCTTTATTAACGCGAACAATTAATAATAATAATGTACAGTCGCACTTTTGAATTTAAATATTTATTAATGCGACTGTTACATTCAAATATTTAATTTAATATAATTACCAATATTTTAAATATTTAAATTTTTGAATATTTAAAAATGTGTATATAAGTAATCAAAATTATATATTAAATAATTTAAATAAATAAAAATAAAAATCTTAATGGTCAAAAGATTATATTGGACTTGCCTACTTTGCACCAGATGCATCAGAAACGACAGAAGAAAACAACATTTTTGTTTAGAGAATCATGAAATTGGGAAGAAATATGGACTTTCAATATTTGGTCGCAAGCAAAATACATTTAATTAAGATGGCAGAATTAATCCTATAGACAAGGAAGCTGCTGATAAATTTTCCATAGATATGAATCAAGAGTTACAAGATAATGATCCTGAATACTACAAGTAGTGTTTGGGAGAGATTGAAGAAAACTATAAACAATTTTAAATTTACAAGAAATAAAATAAAAAGAAATAAATACAAAAAAATAAAAATAAAAAATGAAATATTTAATTTGTAATAAAATTTAATTTTTAATTATTATTAAATTATATTAAGTAATCAAAATAATAAATAAATATTTGCATTAGATATTTCAATCTTTATGAATATTATCGCAAATTCCAAGATATTGAAATGATTATTCACACATTCTAAAATACTTCGTCTGGTTATTTCTAAGATTATTAAACTTAACTTTTACATTAGTTTTTTTTATAAGATCATAAAATTTTTTCTGTAATATAGTTGTAAAGATATCTTAGATATTAATACTATATATGATAACTAAATGACATTTATCTACGTTTTTTTCATTAAATTCTGGATAATTATAAATATTAAGCACAAATACAAATGAAATAATAATATAAATAAAAAATATTGTTTTGTTTAAGAAAATTAATTTTTTTTAGTTTTTATGAAAAAGTTTATAAGTAAAGTTATGATTAATGTAATAACTAAAACATATATTGAACAGTGACACTATTAACTAAATATATTAACTAATGCGAATGTAATATCATGGTAATAAACAGTCGCACTATTGAAACTCTATATTTTTTAATGCGAACAATACATAATAATTATTAACAGTCGCAATTATTAATACTATTTTTTATTAATGCGAATGTAATAATAATGAGCAGTCGCACTATTCAAACTCGATATTTTTTAATGCGAACAATACATAATAATTATTAACAGTCGCACTTATTAATAATATTTTTTATTAATGCGAACAATATATCATAATAATGACCAGTCGCACTATTCAAACTCGATATTTTTTAATGCGAACCATAAATAATAATAATGATTAGTCGCACTTTTTAATATAATTCTTTATTAATGCGAACAATTAATAATAATAATAATGATTAGTCGCACTTTTTAATATAATTCTTTATTAATGCGAACAATTAATAATAATAATGATTAGTCGCACATTTTAATATAATTCTTCATTAATGCGAACAATTAATAATAATAATGATTAGTCGCACTTTTTAATATAATTCTTTATTATTGCTAACAATTAATAATAATAATGATTAGTCGCACTTTTTAATATAATTCTTTATTAATGCGAAAAATAAATCATAATAATGAAAAGTCGCACTTATTAGTATAATGATTTTTTAATGCGAAATGCCAATAGTACTATTGAACAGTCGCGTTTCTCAGTATAAATATTTTATAATGCGAATGATAAATCATAATAATGAACAGTCGCACTTATTAGTATCATGATTTTTTAATGCGAAATATCAATTGTACGATTAAACAGTCGCATTTTTCAGTATAAATATTTAATAATGCGAACCATACATAATAATAATGAACAGTCGCACATTTTAGCGTAAGTATTTATTATTGCGAATGTTACATTAAAATATTTATATAATTTTAATGGAAAATTTAATTTCCAATATTTTAAATATTCATATTTTTTAATGGTAAAAAATGTGTATTTAAGAGTTCATTTTTTATAAATATTTTTAATAAAATCAAAAAATTGGAGGAGGACGAGACAGGACAGAGACAGAGACAGATCGGAACTACTAAAGACTAAATAAGAAAAGGTAAGATTTTTTTTATTATTAATTTTTTTTTAGGAAATTTTTGATACCTCCTCCATAAACTACTAAACATATAAACTTTACCCAGAAATGGGTTGAACTTTACCCAGAAATGGGTTGAACTTTACCCAGAAATGGGTTGAACTTTACCCAGAAATGGGTTTCCTTTGTTACCTTGTGTGTGTGTGTTGCCTCGCCGGATTTCCCGAGCAAACAATGATCCAGAAATGGGTTACACCTATGACTCAGAAATGGGTTACCCCCTATGACTCAGAAATGGGTTACTCCAATTACTCAGAAATGGGTTAAAAAAGACTCGGGGAAAATGAAGGCTGGAAAGCGAAAACTCAACGTCCGCGCCGTGCTTTCTGGAAACATAGTACTTAGTACTATGGCTAATGAGTTTACAGGACGGTAAATGCTGCCCAAATTTTTAATCCAACGATTATATGGCAGTATTAATTAATGAGTATAGTATTTTATAATAGTCTTAAATCAAATATTTCTTTTTTAATCATATACATATTATGGCTACTATTCAAGTGCTCCAATTTTAACTCTAATTTATATATTTATTTTTTTCATTTTATAGGAATCATAAAGCTTTAAAGACACTAAATAATGAATAGTTACTAAATGTAAGTTGTCAATATAAAAACATTAAAAAAATATTTAAAGTTTTATATGAATTTAATTTTTTAGAATATTCAAATAAAATTACATAAAATAATTTTATAATAAATAATTACTATTTTTAATATCAAAATTATTAATGGTCAAAGTTTTTTTTTATAATTTATTATAACCTACTTTAAAAATTGAAAAATTAATTTTTCCATTAAATTAAATATTTAAATCAATGGTGAATTAAATTGTTTAAATATAATCAAATTGTAATAATAATTATAATATTAAAAATTTAAAAAAAAAAATATGAACAACCAACAACCCAACAAAGACTAAAAGCAAGAAGAACAACCAATTCAGATAGATACCTCAACTCGCAACCAATAGTCTACTGAACACGATTAAGAGAATATGGACCTTGAAAGCATAAATTCTGATTTCCTTAATATAATACAACAACAAGAAATTCTTGCCTTTTCCCTTGCACTTTCACAATACTCTTTTAGTAAAGAATTAAATTAGATCTAGGAATAATCACAATATCAAAAGAATTTAGATTTGTTAAGAAACGTAAAATTCCAAGAGAAAGTTATGAATAAATTTAAGATAGTAGATAAAGCAGCGAAAGACATAAATCACAATAAGAAGTATGTAAAACAAACTGATATGAATTTGTACGAATAATAAGAAGATAAAAATATAATGTACATTCTTAAAAGGTATCTCCATCACAAACAAGACATGCAGAAAATAATTGGTAAAGAACTCCACATAACGCATAATGAAGGCTAGCAATTTATAAGGAGATTAAAATTGCAGTATAATATCGCCCATTTGATATATTACAATAGAATAAGATTAATGACATCAAAGACAGTTGTTGCAGATGAAAGACAATTCGTTCAAAAGTTTTTTAACATGTAAAAACAAGACTACGATTCAGCTATCGAATTAATACTGTAAAAAGGAATTCTAGCTAAGGTATTTGAGACTAACGAAATAAAAATAAATAATCTTGGCATATTGTAAAAAGACATAGAAGAAAGTTTCTTGAGTAAAAAATATATTAACTCAGAATACATTAGAAAGCATTATCAGGGACTTGGATAATAGACAATAAATTATTACTTACCAAAGTTTTAAAAATATCAATAAAAATTAAAAAACTTAAACCGAATATTAGAATAAAGTATAAGTGAAGTACCTTGTGCGCAGTGTGGATGTAGAGCTTAGCTTATATCGTTAAGAAAGGAAGACTATTATAGAGAGTTAGAGACTATAATGGGCAGGACAAGAACTTAGTAAAATTTCTATGAATTTGAAGACAAAATCAAGTAAAAAGTGGATAATCAAGGCAATACAGTATACAAAGTATGTTATTATTGCTGGAAGAATGAACTTAAGAATACAATTCCAGAGAATACTATGCCTCAACCTGAACAACTTAAGAAATTGAAAAGCAAAGCAGAATAGGCTTTAATAAGACTAGGGTATATCTATTCATTCATCCAGAACACAGCTACATCAGGATATCAAATGATGAAAGGAGATACAAACTTCAAACTTTTTAACACTGATGTTGGAATGCATAAACTTGCTTTATAATACAATTGGATGTAGCATATAACACCTGCCTAGAAGGGTAAAGTAGATGAGGCATTGAAGTTACTTAAAGATATTAATCATCTCTATCAAAGAGGAGTGTGTACTTATGAACTTTGGTAAAGACTCGGAACGAATGAAAAACTTAAAGATTTCATAGAAAGTGACTAATTTAAGTGTAGAATAGCAAGAGGATACCATTAAGATTAGTTCTACATTCAAGTAAAGGACTTAAATGATTTAAAGAAAGAAGATAAAAAGGATGAGGAAGGAGAGTGGTATGTTGTCCCTTCAGCTAATTCAGAACATGGACATGACTTATATAATGTAAAAGACTTGAGAAGACTAGCTGCCTTTGAAGAATACGTTGAAATTGACAACTATGAAGACATTTTTAAAGATATTTAAGAAAAGTTCAAGGATGATAGCAAGGACAACCAGAAAGAAGTAAAGAAGAACTTAGTATACTATGCAGACAAGTTCTTAGAAGAAAAACTGTTTCCAACACTCTTTCCTACAGGACATGGAGGATTTAACTCATCTTATTATAGTACAGGCATGACTATAACTTAATATGCAAAGATGAAGCTACTAAGCTGTAGAGCTGAATTCAGAGAACACTACGACTTCGTATTTTGGCTATTTGATAGAAAAAGAAAAGAACAAATGATATCATTCAGTAGAGGTGTAAAATCTGCCCACCCAAACCAACATAAAGAACCACTTACAGCTAAAGATGTATTATCATAAAGAGACTGTGGCGAAGTAAGAGCTTATTACTGGACTCATAGACTATCACACTAACAAGTAGGAACATCAGCATACTACTCAGCAAAAGGTCAAGAATTACTAGCAATGCATGAAGAAGCTTATAAGAAATATGGGTTTAGATTCCCTCATCTGTTTATTACATTAACACACAATGAAAATGATGAATACTTACAAAGACTTAAAGCTTAACATAAAGGACGCTTCTGGAACGATGCAATGGCTTCAGTATCAAACTTCTACTTAAAAAGTAGATTAGCAATGTAAATGATCATTGGTAGTGATAAGAGCCCAGGAATATTCGGTAAAGTAGTTATGAGTTTCGAAAGATATGAATTCCAATTAAGAGGACCACCACACTTACACGTATTGATCTGGCTAGATTAAGAAGATGCAAAGAGACTTGATGATGGATATTCAGTATAAGCTTGTATACCCGAGTACGATGATGAACTTGCTGACTTAGTAAGAAATCTTTAAAATCATGAATGCAGAGAAGGAAGATGTTACTAAAAAGATTAAGAATAGAAGTGTAAATATGGATATCCACAATAACTCAGCTAGAATGATAAAGTTGAAGATGATTACTTTATCTACAGAAGACTAACTGAAGAAGATAGAAGAATAGCACCTTACAATCCATTATTATTGAAATTCATGAAATCAAACTGTTGTGTAATGAGAATGACTCAAAGAGAATCAGTTTAATACATTATCAAATATGTTTCAAAGAGAGAACCAACTATGTTAGGAAAGTTAGTATACTAACATGACAACGCAGCATAGAGAGAAGTACTTAAACACTTGAAATTAGGAGTAGTTAGCATATGTGAAGCTTATTGGATATTACTTAGACTACCTATGGTTATTAGAGAGCCAGCTGGCATACACTTCCACGTAGCACTACCAGGAAACAAATTAAGGATGCTTAAGTAAGATATAGTATTAGCAGAGCTTGATAAAGATACTGAAGATATATTTTAGAATGGACCACTCCAATACTACTACAACAGACCCTTAATTCATGATGGACTAACATTGTTTGATTTCTTAAGAGAATACGGATATATAAGAGGTAAGAATAAAGTACCTAAGACAGCAACTAGAGTAGCAGAGAGCAATACAAAGTAATTCAGAGGAGTGTGGTATTTCAAGAGAGCAGATCCTTATATCTTATCAACTAACAAGCTCTTCCCAAGTGATGGTGAGGTATACTTCTACAAAATATATTTAGAGAACATTGCTCATAGGA
>ARYC01010739.1:0-14428 GCA_000711775.1 Oxytricha trifallax
TTAGACCTCGCTTGAACACGAATATAAAATCAGAATAAATTTATCTTCAAAACGCGCAAAGATATAAGCAAAATAAGCAATTTTCAGCAATTTCCTTTTATAATCCTTTGCCCTTCATTTTTGGGTTTTTGAGGACCTCAAAAGATGGTCACGGAAATAAATGAGATGACCTGGAATTAAGCAAATCCACTAAATTTGGGCTCCTGAGCAAGAGTGTGACACTGGAACACCAGATATATAGTCATTTTCAAAAGTTATAGGGGGGTCATTTTGTCCATTTTTGGGTTTTTCAAAAATTTGTCAAGGGCCAAACCTTTCCCCGGAAAAATACAACTTCCATTTTATATTTCCCAAAAACACCCGAATATAATGATTCTGCTCATTTAGACTTCGCTGAACACGAATATAAAATCAGAATTAATTTATCTTAAATACGCCATCACAGAAATAATAACAAAAATAAGCAATTTGCAGCAATCTGTCCTGTATATAACGGCCTTGCGCCTATCATTTTTGGGTTTTTGAGAAACGAATCAGAAGATGGTTCCACAGAAATTCATGAGATGACCTGGAATTAAGCAAATCCACTAAATTTGGGTTCCTGAGCAAGAGTGTGACACCGGAACACCAGATATATATGCATTTTCAAAAGTTATAGGGGGGTCATTTTGTCCATTTTTGGGTTTTTCAAAAATGTGTCCAGGGCCAAACCTTTCCCCGGCAAAATACAACCTCCAATTTATACTTCCCAAAAACACCCGAATAAAATGATTCTGGTAATTTAGACCTCGCTGAACACGAATATAAAATCAGAATTGATATATCTTCAAAACACGAAAAAATATAAGCAAAATAAGCAATTTGCAGCAATTTCCTTATAAAACCCTTAGCCCTTCAATTTTGCGTTTTTGAGGACCTCAAAAGATGGTCACGGAAATTCATGAGATGACCTGGAATTAAGCAAATCCACTAAATTTGGGTTCCTGAGCAAGAGTGTGACACCGGAACACCAGATATATATGCATTTTCAAAAGTAATAGGGGGGTCATTTTGTCCATTTTTGCTTTTCAAAAATTTGTCCCGGGCCGAACTCTTTCCCGGCAAAATACAACTTCCATTTTATATTTCCCAAAAACACCCGAATATAATGATTCTGGTCATTTAGACCTCGCTGAACACGAATATAAAATCAGAATTGATTTATCTTCAAAACGCGCAAAGATATAAGCAAAATAAGCAATTTTCAGCAATTTCCTTATATAACCCTTTGCCCTTCATTTTTGGGTTTTTGAGGACCTCAAAAGATGGTCACGGAAATTCATGAGATGACCTGGAATTAAGCAAATCCACTAAATTTGGGTTCCTGAGCAAGAGTGTGACACCGGAACACCAGATATATAGGCATTTTCAAAAGTTATAGGGGGGTTATTTTGTCCATTTTTGGCTTTTCAAAAATTTGTCCCGGGCCGAACTCTTCCCCGGCAAAGTACAACTTCCATTTTATATTTCCCAAAAACACCCGAATATAATGATTCTGGTCATTTAGACCTCGCTGAACACGAATATAAAATCATAATTGATTTATCTTCAAAACGCGCCAAGATATAAGCAAAATAAGCAATTTGCAGCAATTTCCTTATATAACCCTTGGCCCTTCATTTTTGGGTTTTTGAGGACCTCAGAAGATGGTCACGGAAATTCATGAGATGACCTGGAATTAAGCAAATCCACTAAATTTGGGTTCCTGAGCAAGAGTGTGACACCGGAACACCAGATATATATGCATTTTCAAAAGTAATAGGGGGGTCATTTTGTCCATTTTTGCTTTTCAAAAATTTGTCCCGGGCCGAACTCTTTCCCGGCAAAATACAACTTCCATTTTATATTTCCCAAAAACACCCGAATATAATGATTCTGGTCATTTAGACCTCGCTGAACACGAATATAAAATCAGAATTGATTTATCTTCAAAACGCGCAAAGATATAAGCAAAATAAGCAATTTGCAGCAATTTCCTTATATAACCCTTGGCCCTTCATTTTTGGGTTTTTGAGGACCTCAGAAGATGGTCACGGAAATTCATGAGATGACCTGGAATTAAGCAAATCCACTAAATTTGGGTTCCTGAGCAAGAGTGTGACACCGGAACACCAGATATATATGCATTTTCAAAAGTAATAGGGGGGTCATTTTGTCCATTTTTGCTTTTCAAAAATTTGTCCCGGGCCGAACTCTTTCCCGGCAAAATACAACTTCCATTTTATATTTCCCAAAAACACCCGAATATAATGATTCTGGTCATTTAGACCTCGCTGAACACGAATATAAAATCAGAATTGATTTATCTTCAAAACGCGCAAAGATATAAGCAAAATAAGCAATTTGCAGCAATTTCCTTATATAACCCTTCGCCCTTCATTTTTGGGTTTTTGAGGACCTCAGAAGATGGTCACGGAAATTCATGAGATGACCTGGAATTAAGCAAATCCACTAAATTTGGGTTCCTGAGCAAGAGTGTGACACCGGAACACCAGATATATAGGCATTTTCAAAAGTTATAGGGGGGTCATTTTGTCCATTTTTGGCTTTTCAAAAATTTGTCCCGGGCCGAACTCTTTCCCCGGCAAAATACAACTTCCATTTTATATTTCCCAAAAACACCCGAATATAATGATTCTGGTCATTTAGACCTCGCTGAACACGAATATAAAATCAGAATTGATTTATCTTCAAAACGCGCAAAGATATAAGCAAAATAAGCAATTTGCAGCAATTTCCTTATATAACCCTTGGCCCTTCATTTTTGGGTTTTTGAGGACCTCAGAAGATGGTCACGGAAATTCATGAGATGACCTGGAATTAAGCAAATCCACTAAATTTGGGTTCCTGAGCAAGAGTGTGACACCGGAACACCAGATATATAGGCATTTTCAAAAGTTATAGGGGGGTCATTTTGTCCATTTTTGGCTTTTCAAAAATTTGTCCCGGGCCGAACTCTTCCCCGGCAAAATACAACTTCCATTTTATATTTCCCAAAAACACCCGAATATAATGATTCTGGTCATTTAGACCTCGCTGAACACGAATATAAAATCAGAATTGATTTATCTTCAAAACGCGCAAAGATATAAGCAAAATAAGCAATTTGCAGCAATTTCTTTATATAACCCTTGGCCCTTCATTTTTGGGTTTTTGAGGACCTCAGAAGATGGTCACGGAAATTCATGAGATGACCTGGAATTAAGCAAATCCACTAAATTTGGGTTCCTGAGCAAGAGTGTGACACCGGAACACCAGATATATAGGCATTTTCAAAAGTTATAGGGGGGTCATTTTGTCCATTTTTGGCTTTTCAAAAATTTGTCCCGGGCCGAACTCTTCCCCGGCAAAATACAACTTCCATTTTATATTTCCCAAAAACACCCGAATATAATGATTCTGGTCATTTAGACCTCGCTGAACACGAATATAAAATCAGAATTGATTTATCTTCAAAACGCGCAAAGATATAAGCAAAATAAGCAATTTGCAGCAGTTTCCTTATATAACCCTTGGCCCTTCATTTTTGGGTTTTTGAGGACCTCAAAAGATGGTCACGGAAATTCATGAGATGACCTGGAATTAAGCAAATCCACTAAATTTGGGTTCCTGAGCAAGAGTGTGACACCGGAACACCAGATATATAGGCATTTTCAAAAGTTATAGGGGGGTCATTTTGTCCATTTTTGGCTTTTCAAAAATTTGTCCCGGGCCGAACTCTTCCCCGGCAAAATACAACTTCAATTTATATTTCCCAAAAACACCCGAATATAATGATTCTGGTCATTTAGACCTCGCTGAACACGAATATAAAATCAGAATTGATTTATCTTCAAAACGCGCAAAGATATAAGCAAAATAAGCAATTTGCAGCAATTTCCTTATATAACCCTTGGCCCTTCATTTTTGGGTTTTTGAGGACCTCAGAAGATGGTCACGGAAATTCATGAGATGACCTGGAATTAAGCAAATCCACTAAATTTGGGTTCCTGAGCAAGAGTGTGACACCGGAACACCAGATATATAGGCATTTTAAAAAGTTATAGGGGGGTCATTTTGTCCATTTTTGGCTTTTCAAAAATTTGTCCCGGGCCGAACTCTTCCCCGGCAAAATACAACTTCCATTTTATATTTCCCAAAAACACCCGAATATAATGATTCTGGTCATTTAGACCTCGCTGAACACGAATATAAAATCAGAATTGATTTATCTTCAAAACGCGCAAAGATATAAGCAAAATAAGCAATTTGCAGCAGTTTCCTTATATAACCCTTGGCCCTTCATTTTTGGGTTTTTGAGGACCTCAAAAGATGGTCACGGAAATTCATGAGATGACCTGGAATTAAGCAAATCCACTAAATTTGGGTTCCTGAGCAAGAGTGTGACACCGGAACACCAGATATATAGGCATTTTCAAAAGTTATAGGGGGGTCATTTTGTCCATTTTTGGCTTTTCAAAAATTTGTCCCGGGCCGAACTCTTCCCCGGCAAAATACAACTTCCATTTTATATTTCCCAAAAACACCCGAATATAATGATTCTGGTCATTTAGACCTCGCTGAACACGAATATAAAATCAGAATTGATTTATCTTCAAAACGCGCCAAGATATAAGCAAAATAAGCAATTTGCAGCAATTTCCTTATATAACCCTTGGCCCTTCATTTTTGGGTTTTTGAGGACCTCAGAAGATGGTCACGGAAATTCATGAGATGACCTGGAATTAAGCAAATCCACTAAATTTGGGTTCCTGAGCAAGAGTGTGACACCGGAACACCAGATATATAGGCATTTTCAAAAGTTATAAGGGGGTCATTTTGTCCATTTTTGGCTTTTCAAAAATTTGTCCCGGGCCGAACTCTTCCCCGACAAAATACAACTTCAATTTATATTTCCCAAAAACACCCAAATATAATGATTCTGGTCATTTAGACCTCGCTGAACACGAATATAAATCAGAATTAATTTATCTTCAAAACGCGCAAAGATATAAGCAAAATAAGCAATTTGCAGCAATTTCCTTATATAACCCTTAGCCCTTCATTTTTGGGTTTTTGAGGACCTCAAAAGATGGTCACGGAAATTCATGAGATGACCTGGAATTAAGCAAATCCACTAAATTTGGGTTCCTGAGCAAGAGTGTGACACCGGAACACCAGATATATAGGCATTTTCAAAAGTTATAGGGGGGTCATGTTGTCCATTTTTGGCTTTTCAAAAATTTATCCAGGGCCGAACCCTTCCCCGGAAAAATACAACTTACATTTGATATTTCCCAAAAACACCCGAATATAATGATTCTGGTCATTTAGACCACGCTGAACACGAATATAAAATCAGAATTGATTTATCTTCAAAACGCGCAAAGATATAAGCAAAATAAGCAAAATGCAGCAATTTCCTTATATAACCCTTCGCCCTTCATTTTTGGGTTTTTGAGGACCTCAGAAGATGGTCACGGAAATTCATGAGATGACCTGGAATTAAGCAAATCCACTAAATTTGGGCTCCTGAGCAAGAGTGTGACACCGGAACACCAGATATATAGGCATTTTCAAAAGTTATAGGGGGGTCATTTTGTCCATTTTTGGCTTTTCAAAAATGTGTCCAGGGCCAAACCCTTCCCCGGCAAAATACAACTTCAATTTTATATTTCCCAAAAACACCCGAATATAATGATTCTGGTCATTTAGAACTCGCTGAACACGAATATAAAATCAAAATTAATTTATCTTCAAAACGCGCAAAGATATAAGCAAAATAAGCAATTTGCAGCAATTTCCTTATATAACCCTTAGCCCTTCATTTTTGGGTTTTTGAGGACCTCAAAAGATGGTCACGGAAATTCATGAGATGACCTGGAATTAAGCAAATCCACTAAATTTGGGTTCCTGAGCAAGAGTGTGACACCGGAACACCAGATATATAGGCATTTTCAAAAGTTATAGGGGGCTCATGTTGTCCATTTTTGGCTTTTCAAAAATTTGTCCAGGGCCGAACCCTTCCCCGGCAAAATACAACTTCCATTCCATATTTCCCAAAAACACCCGAATATAATGATTCTGGTCATTTAGACCTCGCTGAACACGAATATAAAATCAAAATTGATTTATCTTCAAAACGCGCAAAGATATAAGCAAAATAAGCAATTTGCAGCAATTTCCTTATATAACCCTTGGCCCTTCAATTTTGGGTTTTTGAGGACCTCAAAAGATGGTCACGGAAATTCATGAGATGACCTGGAATTAAGCAAATACTAAATTTGGGTTCCTGAGCAAGAGTGTGACACCGGAACACCAGATATATAGGCATTTTCAAAAGTTATAGGGGGGTTATTTTGTCCATTTTTGGCTTTTCAAAAATTTGTCCCGGGCCGAACTCTTCCCCGGCAAAGTACAACTTCAATTTTATATTTCCCAAAAACACCCGAATATAATGATTCTGGTCATTTAGACCTCGCTGAACACGAATATAAAATCAAAATTGATTTATCTTCAAAACGCGCAAAGATATAAGCAAAATAAGCAATTTGCAGCAATTTCCTTATATAACCCTTGGCCCTTCATTTTTGGGTTTTTGAGGACCTCAGAAGATGGTCACGGAAATTCATGAGATGACCTGGAATAAAGCAAATCCACTAAATTTGGGTTCCTGAGCAGAGTGTGACACCGGAACACCAAATATATAGGCATTTTCAAAAGTTATAGGGGGGTCATGTTGTCAATTTTTCGCTTTTCAAAAATTTGTCCAGGACCGAACCCTTCCCCGGCAAAATAAAACTTCCATTTCATATTTCCAAAAAACACCCGAATATAATGATTCTGGTCATTAAGACCTCGCAGAACACGAATATAAAATCAGAATTGATTTATCTTCAAAACGCGCAAAGATATAAGCAAAATAAGCAATTTGCAGCAATTTCCTTATATAACCCTTAGCCCTTCATTTTTGGGTTTTTGAGAACATCAAAAGATGGTCACGGAAATTCATGAGATGACCTGGAATTAAGCAAATCACTAAATTTGGGCTCCTGAGCAAGAGTGTGACACCGGAACACCAGATATATAGGCATTTTCAAAAGTTATAGGGGGGTTATTTTGTCCATTTTTGGCTTTTCAAAAATTTGTCCCGGGCCGAACTCTTCCCCGGCAAAGTACAACTTCAATTTTATATTTCCCAAAAACACCCGAATATAATGATTCTGGTCATTTAGACCTCGCTGAACACGAATATAAAATCAAAATTGATTTATCTTCAAAACGCGCAAAGATATAAGCAAAATAAGCAATTTGCAGCAACTTCCTTATATAACCCTTGGCCCTTCAATTTTGGGTTTTTGAGGACCTCAAAAGATGGTCACGGAAATTCATGAGATGACCTGGAATTAAGCAAATCCACTAAATTTGGGTTCCTGAGCAAGAGTGTGACACCGGAACACCAGATATATAGGCATTTTCAAAAGTTATAGGGGGGTTATTTTGTCCATTTTTGGCTTTTCAAAAATTTGTCCCGGGCCGAACTCTTCCCCGGCAAAGTACAACTTCAATTTTATATTTCCCAAAAACACCCGAATATAATGATTCTGGTCATTTAGACCTCGCTGAACACGAATATAAAATCAAAATTGATTTATCTTCAAAACGCGCAAAGATATAAGCAAAATAAGCAATTTGCAGCAATTTCGTTATATAACCCTTGGCCCTTCATTTTTGGGTTTTTGAGGACCTCAGAAGATGGTCACGGAAATTCATGAGATGACCTGGAATTAAGCAAATCACTAAATTTGGGTTCCTGAGCAAGAGTGTGACACCGGAACACCAGATATATAGGCATTTTCAAAAGTTATAGGGGGGTTATTTTGTCCATTTTTGGCTTTTCAAAAATTTGTCCCGGGCCGAACTCTTCCCCGGCAAAGTACAACTTCAATTTTATATTTCCCAAAAACACCCGAATATAATGATTCTGGTCATTTAGACCTCGCTGAACACGAATATAAAATCAAAATTGATTTATCTTCAAAACGCGCCAAGATATAAGCAAAATAAGCAATTTGCAGCAATTTCCTTATATAACCCTTGGCCCTTCATTTTTGGGTTTTTGAGGACCTCAGAAGATGGTCACGGAAATAAAAAAAAAAAAAAAAAGAAAAAAAAATAAAAAACTCATGAGATGACCTGGAATTAAGCAAATCCACTAAATTTGGGTTCCTGAGCAAGAGTGTGACACCGGAACACCAGATATATATGCATTTTCAAAAGTAATAGGGGGGTCATTTTGTCCATTTTTGCTTTTCAAAAATTTGTCCCGGGCCGAACTCTTTCCCGGCAAAATACAACTTCCATTTTATATTTCCCAAAAACACCCGAATATAATGATTCTGTTCATTTAGACCTCGCTGAACACGAATATAAAATCAGAATTGATTTATCTTCAAAACGCGCAAAGATATAAGCAAAATAAGCAATTTGCAGCAATTTCCTTATATAACCCTTGGCCCTTCATTTTTGGGTTTTTGTGGACCTCAGAAGATGGTCACGGAAATTCATGAGATGACCTGGAATTAAGCAAATCCACTAAATTTGGGTTCCTGAGCAAGAGTGTGACACCGGAACACCAGATATATAGGCATTTTCAAAAGTTATAGGGGGGTTATTTTGTCCATTTTTGGCTTTTCAAAAATTTGTCCCGGGCCGAACTCTTCCCCGGCAAAGTACAACTTCAATTTTATATTTCCCAAAAACACCCGAATATAATGATTCTGGTCATTTAGACCTCGCTGAACACGAATATAAAATCAAAATTGATTTATCTTCAAAACGCGCAAAGATATAAGCAAAATAAGCAATTTGCAGCAATTTCGTTATATAACCCTTGGCCCTTCATTTTTGGGTTTTTGAGGACCTCAGAAGATGGTCACGGAAATTCATGAGATGACCTGGAATTAAGCAAATCCACTAAATTTGGGTTCCTGAGCAAGAGTGTGACACCGGAACACCAGATATATAGGCATTTTCAAAAGTTATAGGGGGGTTATTTTGTCCATTTTTGGCTTTTCAAAAATTTGTCCCGGGCCGAACTCTTCCCCGGCAAAGTACAACTTCAATTTTATATTTCCCAAAAACACCCGAATATAATGATTCTGGTCATTTAGACCTCGCTGAACACACCTAGCTTTGTTAATCACGATGCAAGGAACAAAAGTAAACACCTTAAGCAGGTCGGACTTCGAATAGCTTCAAAGGTTATAGGCTTCAACAGAATCCATTGCTTTATGTGAAATTCTTTTTCTGGGGTTTGAGGTCACTTCAAGATTCACCCAAAGAAAGGTATGATTGAAATGTGCTACGTGGTTCCTACACACCTAGCTTTGTTAATCACGATGCAAGGAACAAAAGTAAACACTTTAAGCAGGTCGGATTTCGAATAGCTTCAAAAGTTATAGGCCTCAACAGAATCCATAGCTTTATGTGAAATTCTTTTTCTGGGGTTTGAGGTCACTTCAAGATTCACCCAAAGAAAGGTATGATTGAAATGTGCTACGTGGTTCCTACTCACCTAGCTTTGTTAATCACGATGCAAGGAACAAAAGTAAACACTTTAAGCAGGTCGGATTTCGAATAGCTTCAAAAGTTATAGGCCTCAACAGAATCCATAGCTTTATGTGAAATTCTTTTTCTTGGGTTTGAGGTCACTTCAAGATTCACCAAAAGAAAAGTATGATTGAAATGTGCTACGTGGTTCCTACACACCTAGATTTGTTAATGACTATGCAATGAAAAAAAGTAAACACTTTAAGCAGGTCGGATTTCGAATAGCTTCAAAAGTTATAGGCCTCAACAGGAAATCATAGCTTTATGTGAAATTCTTTTTCTGGGGTTTGAGGTCACTTCAAGATTCACCCAAAGAAAGGTATGATTGAAATGTGCTACGTGGTTCCTACACACTTAGCTTTGTAAATCACGAAGCAAGGAATAAAATTAAACACTTTAAGCAGGTCGGATTTCGAATAGCTTCAAAAGTTATAGGCCTCAACAGAATCCATAGCTTTATGTGAAATTCTTTTTCTGGGGTCTGAGGTCACTTCAAGTTTCACCAAAGAAAGGTATGATTGAAATGTGCTACGTGGTTCCTACACACCTAGCTTTGTTAATCACGATGCAAGGAACAAAAGTAAACACCTTAAGCAGGTCGGACTTCGAATAGCTTCAAAGGTTATAGGCTTCAACAGAATCCATTGCTTTATGTGAAATTCTTTTTCTGGGGTTTGAGGTCACTTCAAGATTCACCCAAAGAAAGGTATGATTGAAATGTGCTACGTGGTTCCTACACACCTAGCTTTGTAAATCACGAAGCAAGGAATAAAATTAAACACTTTAAGCAGGTCGGATTTCGAATAGCTTCAAAAGTTATAGGCCTCAACAGAATCCATATCTTTATGTGAAATTCTTTTTCTGGGGTTTGAGGTCACTTCAAGATTCACCCAAAGAAAGGTATGATTGAAATGTGCTACGTGGTTCCTACACACTTAGCTTTGTAAATCACGAAGCAAGGAATAAAATTAAACACTTTAAGCAGGTCGGATTTCGAATAGCTTCAAAAGTTATAGGCCTCAACAGAATCCATAGCTTTATGTGAAATTCTTTTTCTAGGGTTTGAGGTCACTTCAAGATTCACCCAAAGAAAGGTATGATTGAAATGTGTTACGTGGTTCCTACACACCTAGGTTTGTTAATCACGATGCAATGAACAAAAGTAAACACTTTAAGCAGGTCGGATTTCGAATAGCTTCAAAAGTTATAGGCCTCAACAGAATCCATAGCTTTATGTGAAATTCTTTTTCTGGGGTTTGAGGTCACTTCAAGATTCACCCAAAGAAAGGTATGATTGAAATGTGCTACGTGGTTCCTACACACTTAGCTTTGTAAATCACGAAGCAAGGAATAAAATTAAACACTTTAAGCAGGTCGGATTTCGAATAGCTTCAAAAGTTATAGGCCTCAACAGAATCCATAGCTTTATGTGAAATTCTTTTTCTGGTGTTTGAGGTCACATCAAGATTCACCCAAAGAAAGGTATAATTGAAATGTGCTACGTGGTTCCTACACACCTAGCTTTGTTAATCACGATGCAAGGAACAAAAGTAAACACTTTAAGCAGGTCGGATTTCGAATAGCTTCAAAAGTTATAGGCCTCAACAGAATCCATAGCTTTATGTGAAATTCTTTTTCTTGGGTTTGAGGTCACTTCAAGATTCACCAAAAGAAAAGTATGATTGAAATGTGCTACGTTGGTTCCTACACACCTAGCTTTGTTTATCACGATGCAAGGAACAAAAGTAAACACTTTAAGCAGGTGGGATTTCGAATAGCTTTCAAAAGTTATAGGCCTCAACAGAATCCATAGCTTTATGTAAAATTCTTTCTCTGGGATTTGAGGTCACTTCAAGATTCACACAAAGAAAGGTATGATTGAAATAGGCTATGTGGTTCCTACACACCTAGCTTTGTTAATCACGAAGCAAGGAATAAAATTAAAACACTTTAAGCAGGTCGGATTTAAAATAGCTTTAAAAGTTATAGGCCTCAACAGAATCCATAGTTTTATGTGAAATTCTTTTAATGGGGTTTGAGGTCACTTCAAGATTCACCCAAAGAAAGGTATGATTGAAATGTGCTACGTGGTTCCTACACACCTAGCTTTGTTAATCACGAAGCAATGAATAAAATTAAACACTTTAAGCAGGTCGGATTTCGAAATAGCTTCAAAAGTTATAGGCCTCAACAGAATCCATAGCTTTATGTGAATTTCATTTTCTGGGGTTTAAGGTCACTTCAAGATTCACCAAAAGAAATGTATGATTGAAATTGGCTACGTGGTTCCTACACTCCTAGCTTTGTTAATCACGATGCAAGGAACGAAAGTAAACACTTTAAGCAGGTCGGATTTCGAATTGCTTCAAAAGTTATTGGCCTCAACAGAATCCATAGTTTTATGTGAAATTCTTTTTCTGGGGTTTGAGGTCACTTCAAGATTCACCCAAAGAAAGGTATGATTGAAATGTGCTACGTGGTTCCTACACACTTAGCTTTGTAAATCACGAAGCAAGGAATAAAATTAAACACTTTAAGCAGGTCGGATTTCGAATAGCTTCAAAAGTTATAGGCCTCAACAGAATCCATAGCTTTATGTGAAATTCTTTTTCTGGTGTTTGAGGTCACATCAAGATTCACCCAAAGAAAGGTATAATTGAAATGTGCTACGTGGTTCCTACACACCTAGCTTTGTTAATCACGATGCAAGGAACAAAAGTAAACACTTTAAGCAGGTCGGATTTAAAATAGCTTTAAAAGTTATAGGCCTCAACAGAATCCATAGTTTTATGTGAAATTCTTTTAATGGGGTTTGAGGTCACTTCAAGATTCACCCAAAGAAAGGTATGATTGAAATGTGCTACGTGGTTCCTACACACCTAGCTTTGTTAATCACGAAGCAATGAATAAAATTAAACACTTTAAGCAGGTCGGATTTCGAATAGCTTCAAAAGTTATAGGCCTCAACAGAATCCATAGTTTTATGTGAAATTCTTTTTCTGGGGTTTGAGGTCACTTCAAGATTCACCCAAAGAAAGGTATGATTGAAATGTGCTACGTGGTTCCTACACACTTAGCTTTGTAAATCACGAAGCAAGGAATAAAATTAAACACTTTAAGCAGGTCGGATTTCGAATAGCTTCAAAAGTTATAGGCCTCAACAGAATCCATAGCTTTATGTGAAATTCTTTTTCTTGGGTTTGAGGTCACTTCAAGATTCACCAAAAGAAAAGTATGATTGAAATGTGCTACGTGGTTCCTACACACCTAGATTTGTTAATGACTATGCAATGAAAAAAAGTAAACACTTTAAGCAGGTCGGATTTCGAATAGCTTCAAAAGTTATAGGCCTCAACAGAATCCATAGCTTTATGTGAAATTCTTTTTCTGGGGTTTGAGGTCACTTCAAGATTCAGCCAAAGAAATGTATGATTGAAATTTGCTACGTGGTTCCTACACTCCTATCTTTGTTAATCACAATGCAAGGAACAAAAGTAAACACTTTAAGCAGGTCGGATTTCGAATAGCTTCAAAAGTTATAGGCCTCAACAGAATCCATAGCTTTATGTGAAATTCTTTTTCTGGTGTTTGAGGTCACATCAAGATTCACCCAAAGAAAGGTATAATTGAAATGTGCTACGTGGTTCCTACACACCTAGCTTTGTTAATCACGATGCAAGGAACAAAAGTAAACACTTTAAGCAGGTCGGATTTGCGAATTAGCTTCAAAAGTTATAGGCCTCAACAGAATCCATAGCTTTATGTGAAATTCTTTTTCTGGTGTTTGAGGTCACATCAAGATTCACCCAAAGAAAGGTATAATTGAAATGTGCTACGTGGTTCCTACACACCTAGCTTTGTTAATCACGATGCAAGGAACAAAAGTAAACACTTTAAGCAGGTCGGATTTCGAATAGCTTCAAAAGTTATAGGCCTCAACAGAATCCATAGCTTTATGTGAAATTCTTTTTCTGGTGTTTGAGGTCACATCAAGATTCACCCAAAGAAAGGTATAATTGAAATGTGCTACGTGGTTCCTACACACCTAGCTTTGTTAATCACGATGCAAGGAACAAAAGTAAACACTTTAAGCAGGTCGGATTTCGAATAGCTTCAAAAGTTATAGGCCTCAACAGAATCCATAGCTTTATGTGAAATTCTTTTTCTTGGGTTTGAGGTCACTTCAAGATTCACCAAAAGAAAAGTATGATTGAAATGTGCTACGTGGTTCCTACACACCTAGATTTGTTAATGACTATGCAATGAAAAAAAGTAAACACTTTAAGCAGGTCGGATTTCGAATAGCTTCAAAAGTTATAGGCCTCAACAGAATCCATAGCTTTATGTGAAATTCTTTTTCTGGGGTTTGAGGTCACTTCAAGATTCACCCAAAGAAAGGTATGATTGAAATGTGCTACGTGGTTCCTACACACTTAGCTTTGTAAATCACGAAGCAAGGAATAAAATTAAACACTTTAAGCAGGTCGGATTTCGAATAGCTTCAAAAGTTATAGGCCTCAACAGAATCCATAGCTTTATGTGAAATTCTTTTTCTGGTGTTTGAGGTCACATCAAGATTCACCCAAAGAAAGGTATAATTGAAATGTGCTACGTGGTTCCTACACACCTAGCTTTGTTAATCACGATGCAAGGAACAAAAGTAAACACTTTAAGCAGGTCGGATTTCGAATAGCTTCAAAGGTTATAGGCTTCAACAGAATCCATTGCTTTATGTGAAATTCTTTTTCTGGGGTTTGAGGTCACTTCAAGATTCACCCAAAGAAAGGTATGATTGAAA
>ARYC01010741.1:0-12055 GCA_000711775.1 Oxytricha trifallax
TAAATTTTGTCTATTGTGCACATCAATTGCAACAAGTTCATATATTAATGAGAGGCATTATAAAATTTACCATATTTTTTTAGTTTAACGGAGAGAAAATTCTTGAATTATTCTAATTATGATCTTCGTTCTTTGCTTTAATTAACTGGTCTATAAAGAAATGGGGCGGTGATCGATGTCCAAATTTCTATCAAAATAAATTTTCTCTATTGTGCACATCAATTGCAACAAGTTCATATATCAATGAGAGGCATTATAAAATTGACCATAACTTTGTAAGTTGACGGAGAGAAAGTTCTTGAATGATTCTAATTATGATCTTCGTTCTTTGCTTTAATTGCCTGGTCTATGAAGAAATGGGGCGTCGATCGATGTCCAAATTTCTATCAAAATAAATTTTCTATATTGTGCACATCAATTGAAACAAGTTCATATATCAATGAGAGGCATTATAAAATTGACCATACTTTTGTAGGTTGACGGAGAGAAAGTTCTTGAATGATTCTAATTATGATCTTCGTTCTTTGCTTTAATTGCCTGTTCTATGAAGAAATGGGGCGGTGATCGATGTCGCTAAATTTGCTATTCGAAAATAAATTTTCTCTATTGTGCACATCAATTGCAACAAGTTCATATATCAATGAGAGGCATTATAAAATTGACCATAACTTTTTAGTGTAACGGAGAGAAAATTCTTGAATTATTCTAATTATGATCATCGTTCTTTGCTTTAATTAACTGGTCTATGAAGAAATGGGGCGGTGATCGATGTCCAAATTTCTAACAAAATAGATTTTGTCTATTGTGCACATCAATTGCAACAAGTTCATATATTAATGAGAGGCATAATAAAATTGACGGGCATAACTTTTTAGTGTAACGGAGAGAAAATTCTTGAATTATTCTAATTATGATCATCGTTCTTTGCTTTAATTAACTGGTCTATGAAGAAATGGGGCGGTGATCGATGTCCAAATTTCTAACAAAATAGATTTTGTCTATTGTGCACATCAATTGCAACAAGTTCATATATTAATGAGAGGCATTATAAAAATTGACGCATAAACTTTTTTAGTGTAACGGAGAGAAAATTCTTGAATTATTCTAATTATGATCATCGTTCTTTGCTTTAATTAACTGGTCTATGAAGAAATGGGGCGGTGATCGATGTCCAAATTTCTAACAAAATAGATTTTGTCTATTGTGCACATCAATTGCAACAAGTTCATATATTAATGAGAGGCATTATAAAATTGACCATAACTTTTTAGTGTAACGGAGAGAAAATTCTTGAATTATTCTAATTATGATCTTCGTTCTTTGCTTTAATTAACTGGTCTATGAAGAAATGGGGCGGTGATCGATGTCCAAATTTCATTCAAAATAAATTGTGTCTATTGTGTATATCAATTGCAACAAGTTCATATATTAATGAGAGGCATTATAAAATTGACCATAACTTTTTAGTGTAACGGAGAGAAAATTCTTGAATTATTCTAATTATGATCATCGTTCTTTGCTTTAATTAACTGGTCTATGAAGAAATGGGGCGGTGATCGATGTCCAAATTTCTAACAAAATAGATTTTGTCTATTGTGCACATCAATTGCAACAAGTTCATATATTAATGAGATGGCATTATCAAAATTGACGCATAACTTTTTAGTGTAACGGAGAGAAAATTCTTGAATTATTCTAATTATGATCATCGTTCTTTGCTTTAATTAACTGGTCTATGAAGAAATGGGGCGGTGATCGATGTCCAAATTTCTAACAAAATAGATTTTGTCTATTGTGCACATCAATTGCAACAAGTTCATATATTAATGAGAGGCATTATAAAATTGACCATGAAACTTTTTAGTGTAACGGAGAGAAAATTCTTGAATTATTCTAATTATGATCTTCGTTCTTTGCTTTAATTAACTGGTCTATGAAGAAATGGGGCGGTGATCGATGTCCAAATTTCTATCAAAATAAATTTTGTCTATTGTGCACATCAATTGCAACAAGTTCATATATCAATGAGAGGCATTATAAAGTTGACCATAACTTTTTAGTATAACGGAGAGAAAATTCTTGAATTATTCTAATTATGATCTTCGTTCTTTGCTTTAATTAACTGGTCTATGAAGAAATGGGGCGGTGATCGATGTCCAAATTTCTATCAAAATAAATTTTGTCTATTGTGCACATCAATTGCAACAAGTTCATATATCAATGAGAGGCACAATAAAATTGATCATAACTTTTTAGGTTACCGGAAAGAAAATTCTAGAATTATTCTAATTATGATCTTCGTTCTTTACTTTAATTAACTGCTCTATGAAGAAATGGGGCGGTGATCGATGTCCAAATTTCTATCAAAATAAATTGTGTCTATTGTGCACATCAATTGCAACAAGTTCATATATCAATGAGAGGCATTATAAAATTGACCATAATTTTTAAGGTTACCGGAGAGAAAATTCTTGAATTATTCTAATTATGATCTTCGTTCTTTGCTTTAATTAACTGGTCTATGAAGAAATGGGGCGGTGATCGATGTCCAAATTTCTATCAAAATAAATTTTGTCTATTGTGCACATCAATTGCAACAAGTTCATATATCAATGAGAGGCATTATAAAGTTGACCATAACTTTTTAGTATAACGGAGAGAAAATTCTTGAATTATTCTAATTATGATCTTCGTTGCTTTCGCTTTAATTAACCTGGTGCTATGTAGAGAATGGGGCGGTGATCGATGTCCAAATTTCTATCAAAATAAATTTTGTCTATTGTGCACATCAATTGCAACAAGTTCATATATCAATGAGAGGCATTATAAAGTTGACCATAACTTTTTAGTATAACGGAGAGAAAATTCTTGAATTATTCTAATTATGATCTTCGTTCTTTGCTTTAATTAACTGGTCTAATGGAAAGAAATGGGGCGGTGATCGATGTCCAAATTTCTATCAAAATAAATTTTGTCTATTGTGCACATCAATTGCAACAAGTTCATATATCAATGAGAGGCATTATAAAGTTGACCATAACTTTTTAGTATAACGGAGAGAAAATTCTTGAATTATTCTAATTATGATCTTCGTTCTTTGCTTTAATTAACTGGTCTATGAAGAAATGGGGCGGTGATCGATGTCCAAATTTCTAACAAAATAGATTTTGTCTATTGTGCACATCAATTGCAACAAGTTCATATATTAATGAGAGGCATTATAAAATTGACCATAACTTTTTAGTGTAACTGAGAGAAAATTCTTGAATTATTCTAATTATGATCTTCGTTCTTTGCTTTAATTAACTGGTCTATGAAGAAATGGGGCGGTGATCGATGTCCAAATTTCTATCAAAATAAATTTTGTCTATTGTGCACATCAATTGCAACAAGTTCATATATCAATGAGAGGCATTATAAAGTTGACCATAACTTTTTAGTATAACGGAGAGAAAATTCTTGAATTATTCTAATTATGATCTTCGTGTCTTTGCTTTAATTAAATGGTCCTATGAAGAAATGGGGGCGGTGATCGATGTCCAAATTTCTATCAAAATAAATTTTGTCTATTGTGCACATCAATTGCAACAAGTTCATATATCAATGAGAGGCATTATAAAGTTGACCATAACTTTTTAGTATAACGGAGAGAAAATTCTTGAATTATTCTAATTATGATCTTCGTTCTTTGCTTTAATTAACTGGTCTATGAAGAAATGGGGCGCGGTGATCGATGTCCAAATTTCTATCTAATAAATTTTGTCTATTGTGCACATCAATTGCAACAAGTTCATATATCAATGAGAGGCATTATAACATTTACCATAACTTTTTAGTGTAACGGAAAGAAAATTCTTTAATTATTCTAATTATGATCTTCGTTCTTTGCTTTAATTAACTGGTCTATGAAGAAATGGGGCGGTGATCGATGTCCAAATTTCTATCAAAATAAATTTTGTCTATTGTGCACATCAATTGCAACAAGTTCATATATCAATGAGAGGCATTATAAAGTTGACCATAACTTTTTAGTATAACGGAGAGAAAATTCTTGAATTATTCTAATTATGATCTTCGTTCTTTGCTTTAATTAACTGGTCTATGAAGAAATGGGGCGGTGGATCGATGTCCAAATTTCTATCAAAATAAATTGTGTCTATTGTGCACATCAATTGCAACAAGTTCATATATCAATGAGAGGCATTATAAAATTGACCATAATTTTTAAGGTTACCGGAGAGAAAATTCTTGAATTATTCTAATTATGATCTTCGTTCTTTGCTTTAATTAACTGGTCTATGAAGAAATGGGGCGGTGATCGATGTCCAAATTTCTATCAAAATAAATTTTGTCTATTGTGCACATCAATTGCAACAAGTTCATATATCAATGAGAGGCATTATAAAGTTGACCATAACTTTTTAGTATAACGGAGAGAAAATTCTTGAATTATTCTAATTATGATCTTCGTTCTTTGGCCTTTAATTATACTGGTCTATGAAGAAAATGGGGCGGTGATCGATGTCCAAATTTCTATCAAAATAAATTTTGTCTATTGTGCACATCAATTGCAACAAGTTCATATATCAATGAGAGGCATTATAAAGTTGACCATAACTTTTTAGTATAACGGAGAGAAAATTCTTGAATTATTCTAATTATGATCTTCGTTCTCTTGCTTTAATTAAGCTGGTCTATGAAGAAATGGGGCCGGGTGATCGATGTCCAAATTTCTATCAAAATAAATTTTGTCTATTGTGCACATCAATTGCAACAAGTTCATATATCAATGAGAGGCATTATAAAGTTGACCATAACTTTTTAGTATAACGGAGAGAAAATTCTTGAATTATTCTAATTATGATCTTCGTTCTTTGGCTTTAATTAACTGGTGCTTATGTAGAAATGGGGGCGGTGATCGATGTCCAAATTTCTATCAAAATAAATTTTGTCTATTGTGCACATCAATTGCAACAAGTTCATATATCAATGAGAGGCATTATAAAGTTGACCATAACTTTTTAGTATAACGGAGAGAAAATTCTTGAATTATTCTAATTATGATCTTCGTTCTTTGGCTTTAATTAAGCTGGTCTATGAAGAAATGGGGCGGTGATCGATGTCCAAATTTCTATCAAAATAAATTTTGTCTATTGTGCACATCAATTGCAACAAGTTCATATATCAATGAGAGGCATTATAAAGTTGACCATAACTTTTTAGTATAACGGAGAGAAAATTCTTGAATTATTCTAATTATGATCTTCGTTCTTTGCTTTAATTAACTGGTCTATGAAGAAATGGGGCGGTGAATCGATGTCCAAATTTCTATCAAAATAAATTTTCTCTATTGTGCACATCAATTGCAACAAGTTCATTTATCAATGAGAGGCATTATAAAATTGACCATAACTTTGTAGGTTGACGGAGAGAAAGTTCTTGAATGATTCTAATTATGATCTTCGTTCTTTGCTTTAATTAACTGGTCTATGAAGAAATGGGGCGTCGATCGACGTCCGTCCAAATTTCTATCAAAATAAATTTTCTCTATTGTGCACATCAATTGCAACAAGTTCATATATCAATGAGAAGGCATTATAACATTTACCATAACTTTTTAGTGTAACGGAAAGAAAATTCTTTAATTATTCTAATTATGATCTTCGTTCTTTGCTTTAATTAACTGGTCTATGAAGAAATGGGGCGGTGATCGATGTCCAAATTTCTATCAAAATAAATTTTGTCTATTGTGCACATCAATTGCAACAAGTTCATATATCAATGAGAGGCATTATAAAGTTGACCATAACTTTTTAGTATAACGGAGAGAAAATTCTTGAATTATTCTAATTATGATCTTCGTTCTTTGCTTTAATTAACTGGTCTATGAAGAAATGGGGCGGTGGATCGATGTCCAAATTTCTATCAAAATAAATTGTGTCTATTGTGCACATCAATTGCAACAAGTTCATATATCAATGAGAGGCATTATAAAATTGACCATAATTTTTAAGGTTACCGGAGAGAAAATTCTTGAATTATTCTAATTATGATCTTCGTTCTTTGCTTTAATTAACTGGTCTATGAAGAAATGGGGCGGTGATCGATGTCCAAATTTCTATCAAAATAAATTGTGTCTATTGTGCACATCAATTGCAACAAGTTCATATATCAATGAGAGGCATTATAAAATTGACCATAATTTTTAAGGTTACCGGAGAGAAAATTCTTGAATTATTCTAATTATGATCTTCGTTCTTTGCTTTAATTAACTGGTCTATGAAGAAATGGGGCGGTGATCGATGTCCAAATTTCTATCAAAATAAATTTTGTCTATTGTGCACATCAATTGCAACAAGTTCATATATCAATGAGAGGCATTATAAAGTTGACCATAACTTTTTAGTATAACGGAGAGAAAATTCTTGAATTATTCTAATTATGATCTTCGTTCTTTGCTTTAATTAACTGGTCTAATGAAGAAATGGGGCGGGTGATCGATGTCCAAATTTCTATCAAAATAAATTTTGTCTATTGTGCACATCAATTGCAACAAGTTCATATATCAATGAGAGGCATTATAAAGTTGACCATAACTTTTTAGTGTACCGGAAAGAAATTCCTTGAATTATTCTAATTATGATCTTCGTTCTTTGCTTTAATTAACTGGTCTATGAAGTAATTGGGCGGTGATCGATGTCCAAATTTCTATCAAAATAAATTTTGTCTATTGTGCACATCAATTGCAACAAATTCATATATCAATGAGAGGCATTATAAAATTGACCATAACTTTTTAGTGTACCGGAAAGAAATTCCTTGAATTATTCTAATTATGATCTTCGTTCTTTGCTTTAATTAACTGGTCTATGAAGAAATGGGGCGGTGATCGATGTCCAAATTTCTATCAAAATAAATTTTGTCTATTGTGCACATCAATTGCAACAAGTTCATATATCAATGAGAGGCATTATAAAATTGACCATAACTTTTTAGTGTACCGGAAAGAAATTCCTTGAATTATTCTAATTATGATCTTCGTTCTTTGCTTTAATTAACTGGTCTATGAAGTAATTGGGCGGTGATCGATGTCCAAATTTCTATCAAAATAAATTTTGTCTATTGTGCACATCAATTGCAACAAATTCATATATCAATGAGAGGCATTATAAAATTGACCATAACTTTTTAGTGTACCGGAAAGAAATTCCTTGAATTATTCTAATTATGATCTTCGTTCTTTGTTTTTATTAACTGGTCTATGAAGAAATGGGGCGGTGATCGATGTCCAAATTTCTATCAAAATAAATTTTGTCTATTGTGCACATCAATTGCAACAAGTTCATATATTAATGAGAGGCATTATAAAATTTACCATATTTTTTTAGTTTAACGGAGAGAAAATTCTTGAATTATTCTAATTATGATCTTCGTTCTTTGCTTTAATTAACTGGTCTATAAAGAAATGGGGCGGTGATCGATGTCCAAATTTCTATCAAAATAAATTGTGTCTATTGTGCACATCAATTGCAACAAGTTCATATATCAATGAGAGGCACAATAAAATTGATCATAACTTTTTAGGTTACCGGAAAGAAAATTCTAGAATTATTCTAATTATGATCTTCGTTCTTTACTTTAATTAACTGCTCTATGAAGAAATGGGGCGGTGATCGATGTCCAAATTTCTATCAAAATAAATTTTGTCTAATTTCATTATTTTAGGTTGCAGTTAAAAATCTTAGTTTAATTAATTATCATTACTTATTAAATTATTTATATAAGCTTGCTCCAACCTCTTTAATGCCAGTTTTGTGATCTTCCAAAATTAAAATTTTTCTTATAATTATCTCTAATTCACTACATAAAGCCTTTGTTTGTAAATACTCTTCAACATTTTTCTTTAAGTTCTATTTTTTCTTTGTTATTTTTTTAAACACTTTCTTGTCTGCAAAGGTCTCTAATATAATTAATGCGAATGCATAAACATCCCAGAAGTATGAACCAATAGAAACTTATAATGCTGAGTTAATATATGGATTTTGTGGATTTGGTCTTGATTTTGATTAATCGTTTGAATAAATTGTAAAATTATAATTTCCTATGTATACTTGATAGTCATTTTTTAATTATATGAATATGTTTTCTGTTTTGATATCTCTATGACAAATTTTATTTTCATGTAATTCCTTCAACCCCTCATATATTCCATATAATCCTAATTCGAATTGTTCTTTAATATATTTTTCTTTGAGAATTTCTTTAAAATTTGAATCATAATTTCTAGATATTTATATGAACTCATCTTCTTCAACTTAAATTCCAAGAAATGTGTTTTAGTATTATAATTTCATTTTTGTGAAGCAAGATTTGAATTTAAATTCATTCCATATTCTCTAAACTCAGAGTTTGACTTTAATTCTTCAAAACTGAATATCTTAAAAACATAGTCCATTTCCTTGATTTCTTTTTCAAGTTTTGAATTCTTCTCAATTAGTATTCCCATTTAATTTGATTCTTTAATAATATACTTAATTTCTTTAAAAAGGCTTTCATTTAGGAATTTATTTAATTATTTTTGTTCAAGCTAATATTCCTCTGGATCAACATTTTGAGTAAATTAATTCATTGAGTCTGTAATTATAATTTGCTGATTTTAATTATTTCTGATGTTATTTTCTTCATTATACAATTAGACTTTTAATTATTCAAAGTAATCAATTTCTGTTTATCATTTACTGAAATCTTGTAATCTTTTGAATTTTTCCTATGCTTCATCATTGAAAAGTAACTAAAATAATTAATAAAAAATAATAAACATTACATTAATTTTAATTCCATTCGACTCCAATTATTATTTTGTATGAGTTAATAAATGCTTTATTAAGGAATCTCTACTCTCGCAGGGTTGAAGACTACAATTTGGTATTTAGCAATTGTATTTCCCATTTATCTTGGGAAATTTTTGGTATTTATTTGGTTTCTTTAAATGTCTAAAGTGACATGTTCTGAATTCACTATTGGTTCTGTATTTTTTACATGTATCACATAATATTAGCATTTTTGGTCTTTCAGTTTACTCTGGATTTTTATTTTTCTACATACACCAGTTTTAAAATTTATGATCTGTCATTTCGTAGTCTTTCATATCTTCTAGGTTATTGCTTTTTGTCTTTTTTGAGTTTATAACTTGTTATTGCTATGAAGGTTGTTTCACTTTATCTATTCTGAACATTTTGATATTTTTGATGAAATTCAATAATATGCTGTATTTTTAATTTATTGATTAACTTTATATACTATAAAATAATTTTAATATTTTTTGAACCCGTTACCAACTTTTTAAAAGTTGGTAACGGGCTTGAAAATTAATATAATTAAATTCTAAAAATTATAACCAGCATTGGAATATACAATCATAATTAAACAAAAAAATAAATTTATGGTATGACATAATGTAGAATCAAATAATTATGAAATAATATTTTTAATAAATTATCGATGTTATAAGATTGTCTGAACGAGTGTCTTGCCTGTTTATAAAATTCTTGAATTTTATAAAAGTTAGTTAGCGTTGAATATAAATTAAGGATTCATAATAATATCAAACATAATTATCAATAATTGTATTTAAATATATATTAACTTCATGAGTCTGCTTCAAATTATATTTAGTAACATTATAATAATTTATTATCCACAAGATAGAGGGCTAAGCCCTATAAAAGAATATTCTTAAATTATTTTTCTGTAATAATAAGTTCATTTACAATTTACTAGAAATCTTGTTGGAATGGAAGGACTTGAAGAAATAAAGTAGGATGATGTCATAGTTGTAGATGCCAGATCTTTTTAGGGGAAGTTGACTTCAAAGTATGATTGGTATACTTTTCTCAAATTTCATTGTAAGATATTCATAAGATTTATTATAATTTAGAGGGATTTTGTCTCCCATAATATAAAAACACATTAATGAGATTTATTAAGGATTATTTACAAGGGCTAAATTCCTAATAAAATAAAAAAATATTATTGACATTCAAGTTCCTCACTACCCTGAGCTAAAGATTGAGAATATTCTCAATTAAATTAAAAACAATAATAATATTATAAGACACTTAAATTACTATTAAGATGATTTAAAAGTTGCCTGAAAGAAACTTTTTTTAAAAATTGTTGGAACTTTAGAGTCACAGTATTTGCAAGATTTAATTTAAGGATAAAACCGATTAAGGAACTAAAGTGAATTGAATTGTTAACAAGAAGAGGCAATAGCAATTAAAGATGAAATATACTAGGCTATTCAGTAGGAACCCTTCTTTACCAGTAATATTTAATTTAGATTTTAATTAAAATTATTAGAACACAAAGGGAGAGGCACTGCATTGTTAAAAGTCCAATCAAAATCAAAAAGATAAATGACAAAGAAAAGAAAGCAATATGAATTATAAGTTTATTACAAGAATGGCTAGAATCAGAATAAAATGCAACAATTTGATAATAATAATCCATCAGAGAGATAGAGAAGTGGCAAATAATTTTAATTTAATATTTGAGTTTATTTAAATAATTACAATAATAATTAGAATTATACTTCTCTCTTCATTTGCCTGTCACTTATATATTTCTCTAATATTTAATAATATCTTGTAATAATTGATTAAATTTATTCTTTAGAAGCATGTTCTATAGAATCGTTAACTATATCCTAGGTGCCTCTTTTAAGTGAATTTAAAGTTTAGTTTTTAAAGTAAAAACCTATACCTTCTTTTTACCAAAGAGAAAAATTCTTCTATGCAATGATATTCTGATGAGTATGGAGCATTAAATAATATTTTCCACTTATTTTATTTTATAAAATTTTGTACTTCCTTAGATTTTTGCATATATAAATTTTCCATAAATAATGTTATTTCTTAACCTACCTTAGTAGTAATGCCTCAAGCCACTAAGACACTCTAGAAAATCTTATTTTTTTATTGATTTTGTTTATGATTAATAATATTCCAACCCAAAGTCCTAACTTATACATACAACTACTGCTATTGTCGAATGTTTTATTCCTTGTTATTCTAACTCTACATTTTTATATTTATTGGACCAAGCTTTAAATAATTAGCTATAGGGTTTGAAAATTGTTTCATCAATGAATATAATTTTTTATTTCGATTCTTTGATGCTCAAGAGTTCATAAAACTTTTAAAATCTTTCATCTTTAATTTTTAACATTTTCTATTCAGTCAGGTGATACTTCTTCTTCACCTTTTGATGCTTTATTCCTAATTTTTATATAATTTGCGCAATTAATATCGAGATATTTTTATTCCTTCAAATTAATTATTAAACAAGTCGGCCCTTGCTCTGATTGAGAGATGCTACTGATCTTTTAATTGTTATTAAGAAGTCAAGAATTATTTTTGTTATAAATTTAATGTTTCGTATATGCTTTTTTTAATTTATTCTTAAATTAACTTTCCTTAAACTTTCAACAAGCAGATCTTTCTGATTATACTTTTTGTTACATTCATAATTTTTGAAATTTAATAATAAGTCTCATATACTGGAGACTCCGTTGTTGGGGACTTTGTATGATATCGAAGAAGTAATATTGAATCCATAATATTATTGGGAATATCAATAGCTTTCATTTTCTTCTAGTTTATTATTTATTTATATTATATTTAAAAATTAAATTTTTAACAAGAACCTTAAATAGGGATTGTGCACATCAATTGCAACAAGTTCATATATCAATGAGAGGCATTATAAAATTGACCATGACTTTTTAGGTTTACCGAGAGAATATTCTTGAATTATTCTAATTATCATCTTCGTTTATTGCTTTAATTAACTGGTCTATGAATAAATGGGGCGGTGATCGTTGTCCAAATTTCTATCAATATAAATATTGTCTATCCAAAACCCCAAATCCATTTTAGTAATTTGATTGATTTTTTTTATTGATAAAAGTAGACTAATAGTGCATACTTTATTAGGTGTTTTAATGTTTAAATATTAGTATTAGAAGTGAGTATAACAATCGAGTTTTTAAAAT
>ARYC01010742.1:0-11152 GCA_000711775.1 Oxytricha trifallax
GATTGAAGAGCTTCACAAGCTAGGTTATGTTCATAGAGACTTAAAGCCAGAGAACATCATGATGAACTTTCCGCCTCTTACAGTTTATAATATTGACTTCAACAGAGCTCAAACAGTGCAAGTCTCTGCATAAGGAAATGTATACGGCACTCCTGGATATTTCCCAGAGAGAGAGAGAGGATTGGAGAGATGGAGACGCTTAATGGGATATCTGGGCTCTAGCAGTAATAATAATAGAGAGCGATCTGACAAGAAACGATTACTTTAGCTGCAGGGGTGAGAGAGATTCTAAGCAGAGAATCAAACAATATCTCGATAAAAATAAAATAAATGGAGGCCTCAGAGAACTTGAATACTCAACTATTATCAAACCAAGCTAAGAGAATTAACAAACAATAGAAACAATCAAACATCAACTTAGAAAGATAAAATAAAGAGAACTGTCACATGACTCTAAGCTTATGTTTGTGTGAATTATTTTAAAAACTCGCTTATTATACTCACTTAAAATACTAATATTTAAACATTAAACCCCTACATAAACCCTATTTAAACCCTAATAAATTATGCACTAATAGTCTACTTTTATCAACTAAAAACTCAATCAAACTACTGAAAGGGTTTTGGGGTTTTGATTGTTATACTTTATTATATTATTTTAATATTAATATAAAGCCAATTTGTGATTTATACATATTGTATATATGCATATTTATTTTTAAATCTTCTTTATTTAAATCAATTTAGTATTATAATAAAAAGATAAAGTACAACTTTTTAGAATGAAATTAAAAATTTATTTAATAGTAAAAGTTCTTTTATATTAAAATATAGAGTACTAAGAGCAACAAATATTTCAAAATAACCTCAACAATTTCTATATGTAAAAGTAAATAAATATTGCTTAAACTTATATTTTCTTAAGAATATTTGTAGCTATGAACTATTAGAGTTCCATTTGTTTATAATACCTTAACAATAAAAGCTATTAAATCAAAATGCATATATGGATGTTACTTTTCTGATTTTAATAATGAATAACTTTAGTCTGCATTTTTATTTCAGCCTAAACATTGATAATGAATTATCTCTGATGAAATTGTCAGAATGATTATAATTTATTTATTTACTCAAACCAATTCATTTTGAAATAAAGGGGACATGTTGTTTTGTAAGTTGTGTTGTAACTTATGTTGTAGTATCCCCCCCAAAGGCCGAACCTCTGACGCCCTGTTACAGGCATAAAAAATAGTTCCAGCGTGTCGGAACCTAAAATTAATAAACTATCCCTGCGTGTCGGAACAGTAATAAAACACGGACTATCTCGATTACCCTATCTGAAAATTAAAGATTGTTTAGATCAGTAAAATTCGCATTATTTGATTTTTTCTTCTGCTGGGTTAAGACCATCCATGTTAAGTTTCTAGATCCAGAGAATGTATATATATGCTTATCAAATTAAAAGTTTATGGGTTAGAATTAAAATAAATTAAAAAAGAGAATGAAATTTTTCACGAAAATATTTTGATATTCATGATTTTGATATTTATTTTTAATATTTGAATCTCGGCAAATTTTTTTCTCAATTATACTTTAATTATTTCTAGATTAATTTTTATAAGGACATTTCAAAGAGATTTAATGAGAATATTTATCGACTTCATTTTAATGCTCTAAATTTCAATCAATTCATTAAATATCAATTCAAAAAGTAAAATAATCCATTTTATTTTTTTGAAATGTATTGTTTAAGAAAATTTAATTTTCAAATATTTTTATAAATTTGGATTTAAATTTATTAAAACCTTCATATAAAATAAAACTTTAAAATATAAAAAGGATAAATAATAACAAAAGTTTTATATAAATTTACATCAAGGAGATTATAAATTATTGAAAATAAAGATTAGATTTTAATTGAAAAATCTTTTAATAAACCAACTAAATATTATTTATTAAGAGTGAATTTATGAAAAATGTTTTATGCTATATTATAAAAAAATTCTAATAAAAAAACTCATATAACTTTATTCTTAAATATATAAAGAATATAATTATGAATGAATAAGTACCTATAATAAAATAAGGATTCTATACTAAAAGTATATTTTAATCTAATTTGAAAAGTTTTTATATTTTGAATTTAAAATTCAATATTGTTGTAGAATATTTAAAATTTTTACGATAGCTTATTTCGATAAAATTCGTTAATAAGATAAATACATTAAATTTATTGAGTATTTGCAAAAATGATTCAACAAAAAAATCAAATAGCTTTAAATGGGGCTTAAACCATGTGCGAATATAATATATAATTTTACTATGAATATATACGGATGTTTTCTTAATGAGCTAATTGCAATGGTTCATTAATGAATTTATAGCGAAATTACATCGATATATAGTGAAATCATATTTTCGGCATGCCACAAGTCTTGGTTTGAATGTCCTGATTAAATAACACATGAATATTGCTGAAGTTCAAGTCACTTTAAAAGTTTAGGTACCTATGGATTTCCAAAACGTTTTCCACAATCTATTATTAACTTTCTCATTAATACAATTATCTTCTTCCGCTTGAGCTTTGCCTTCTGTTAACTAAGCCAATTGAGTTTGTTCAGGCGAATGAGTAGCTACCTTTATAAAGTCAAGTAATACACCCTGCCTTGCAACTGACTTGGAACTTGAAGCAGGCTAATCAAATCTAGTTGAGGCGCAATATTAGTTTAAGAGAAGCATCCATCATTCCCTGCAATTAAATCGTCATGGTTTTCAATAGGAGATCCGGGATAAAAGTCCTCATGAGCTTACTGCTCTACTGGAAGTGATCTTGATACCTCACTGATTGTAGCTACGCCTTATGCTTCTGACCTTTCAATTGCCTCCAACATATCTGTATGTTTATCAACTGGAATTATTCTTACTTTAGAATTGCTCCAACTAAGTTGCGATAGATTCTTTTGAGTTGGAGTGGGCTTTCTCATCCATGTTGATTTAGGAAGCTTCGCTCTGCTTTACATCTCCCTTGTATTTGCCAAAGGAACTTTACTTCTAGCTCCCACTCTCAATAGCCTGGGCAGCTTCTCTAATCTTCTTCTCCTTGACACAAGGGTGAAACCTATAGCTGTGCTTAGTTGAGTAGACCTTCTAACAAACTTCACAAATTTTATGATAGTTTTACAACTTGTTGTCTCTAACTTCCTGCTCGGTGTGATCCTTCTTTATGTGGCGGTGTTTGGCTGTTCTGTTTTAGAAAGGGGCATTGCAAATCTGACACGTAAACCCCTTGGGTAGCACCTGCTTCTATTGTTAATTCATTTGGTGAAATTTTAATTGAGTGATTTTGTACTTGTAGCTTAATATTATAAAACTTTGATCAATGTAACAAACATCACCTGGAATTGTGTCCGGAATATGTGTCCGGAACTGTGTCCAATCTGGAATTTGTGTCCATTTTAGGAGGAAATCGAACTTTCTTCAATCAAGCCTCCTCGCGCTTAGAAACTTGTCAGGTGGCATATATGAGTTAAGGAAAGTCAGAAGCTAAGTTGCCTGGTTCTTAGGAATGTACAGGGCAGGGCATCTGAAAGTTTCGAGGCTTTTTGAAGGAATATAAATAAGGAAGGCTCTCTGTTTAACTTCTGCTTTGATTAAACTTTATAATTAATAACTATTAATATAATGAGTGAGCAATCACCGAATCCAGCTAAAGGAAAGAAGGGCAAATATCCTTGCACGATCGCGGGATGCCAGAAGAGTTATATATCCTCCCAGAGCTTATCAAAGCACAAGCACTAGAAGCACTACGACTAAGTGCAGTAGATGAAACAACTCAAACCTAAAATGAATATGTGCGATAAGTGCAACAACTTCTACTCTTCCTCTGAAAGCAAGAGAAAGCACAAGTGCAAAAATGCCAAGCCTGAAAGCATTCTTTCCAGCATTTACGGCAACTCTTCAGAGTCGTTCAGCAAAGGCAATCAATGCCATAGATATTCTCGGGGGTTCAACTCCCTGGTTCCTGGTGATGAAAACTATAATACCTGTGAACCCTTTGATTTAAACTAGCCTGGCGATTTCGTTTCAAGTATGCTTAAAGAGAGTTGCTCATCGATGATAATTTAACCTTAAAAGCCTCCTTAACTTTAAGGTATGTAATGTATATAAGTTAATGCAATATAGATACTCACCCTGTCCAAGTTCCTGCTTTTATAATAAGCGTTAAAGAGATGGAAACTCCCGTCATCACTGAGTAGAACTTTGCAAAGGTTCAGGAATTTTACCAAATTTGCAAGACCTTGAACTTGGATGCAGTGCAGGATAATCCCAGCAACTTTGATCTTGCAACTCAAACTGAAAGCAAGGATGTAAAGCCCTTAATGATGTCTCTTTCAACTCTGACACAATAGTCAATCCTACCGAAGCAACGATTCAAGAAGAGATCAAAGTCCAAACCATCTATGACTCCTGGAATGATCCTGACAGGCTTGAAAAGCAGGATTATATTGATAAGAAAATGCGCCACCAGTGGCAGAAAGATGAGAAAGATGGATTGAGGACTCCTAAATTCAAAGGCGTAAAGGCTGTAAGGCTCGATGAAGCTGTACCAGCAACTAGGTAAACTTCCTCAGAAGAAGACAAGAAGTAAATGCAAGGATTTTATGAATAGTACCAAGTTAAGGTTCAAGAATTTATAAGTAAAAATTAGGAAGCCAATTACTCCAACTCGAGAACTCCCAAATCAAAGTCGGTTACCAGGAGTCAAAAGAAATAAGACCTTATGATGGTAGAGGCTAACTTAATGTTCCTTCTGCCCCAGCCTATCTTTGATCCTTTGGAAGTTGCCAAGCTAATCAACATCCTCCTGGGAGAGGACAACGACCCTGACATCCTTCTTTGCGAGATTGATTCTTACTTCTCTTAAGCTACATTTTTCTGCAACTTGGTGTAACAAACATCAACCTTCACTTTCATAAACTCTAAGCCTATTCACTCCCTCTTACATGACCTGGTCAACGATTTCATGGGCTAAGCTATGCTAAGTAACAATCCTTGGTTAGGTGCCTATCTCTCAAGGATCGATATCATTCACAAGACCACCAAGATCATTGAGCTTAGAGACTCCAACAATTGCTTCGCCACTCACTTCTGTTGTTTTAAAATTGAGATTGATTCTTCAAAGGCTAAAGAACTTATTCAAGCAATTAATCGCAGTGCCCCACTCAAGTATGTGCTCTGGTATTGCCTCCTGATTAATGTCTGGGTAGAGGAGGGATCCATTACTTCTAGCTAATGAGCGATCATCCTGTAGAGATCATAAACCAGGACGAGCAGCAGATTAAATTCTACCTTTACTACAAGGATTCATCTTCAGACTTTGTCGACTCCAACTTCACGACTCCTGGAAGTCAGTTAGGGAAAAGGCACAGTGAAGTTCAAATGACTCCAAAGCTGCTAGGCTTGGAACTTGAGGTAGAGAATTAAGAACCCCAATAATAGCTGAGCCCAAGATCCAAAAATCTTTTGGAAAAGGCCACTAAGGAGTTTACTCCCACACTTGCCTACGCTATTATTAATAAGCAGGTAAACTAATAGAAGGTGAGAGATTGACTGCATAATTCTATTAATGCAAACGAGTCATTAGAATAGTTTTAGAAGCTGCTATCATTAACCAATAAGTTGCAGTACCTCTTTACAATTAAGCAGACAATACCACTAGCCGAACTGATCAAAAACATGATAGGAAGTGACAAGCATGTTGGAAAGTTCGTTTCAGAGGCTCAGATCATAGAGGGTGTGAAGAAGTTATAAGAAGCCTCACGAGGCTGGATATAGATCATAGAAAGTAAAAGCAAGTAAGTAGGTTTTATTAAACAAGTTTAAAAAATTAATATTGAATAGATCAAAACGTCCTTGAAACTGCATTGCAAGTATGAGCCCAAGGGAACTGAGTAAAGGTTGTCGATTTAGAAGGACAGGCTGTTTTACAATCAAGTGGATAAGTTGAGAGCGTATTGGAACCTATCAAGGTTTGAAGGAGAGAACCTGGAAAAAATACAAAATGTTTTAAATAAAGTAGTGGCCTTACCAACAAATCAAAAGGTTACTGGGCTTAGAGTGGGCTAGGAATAACTGGAGTAGTTGCAATAATCGATAGCGAACGAAGCGGTGTACAAGACCCTCAATCAAAAAGAAAAGGCCGAGTTCATTGAAGGGTCCAAGTTCTATATTCACTACTAGACTCTGAACTAGCAAATGCTGAGAGGGATCTACGGGCGACTTGATTTACTATTAAAATCTTACAAGGAAAGCTAGAACATTAGAGCTACTGTGGAGGATATGGAAAATGACATCTTTGCTATGGTTAAGAGAGAGGCTGACAAGCATAACTTGTTGCTTGGAAAAAGAATAGGGAAAAGTTATCTTACCAGATCGTTTGAGTGTTATAGGAAAACGAATAGCAACCAAGTCATAAGCGAGAGCAGCGGTCCTTGTGAAATGATTATTAAGATCTTCTGGAAAGCTCTGATTCCTGCTCATGCTTCGGCTATTGCAATAATGGATACCACTTCAATAAGCAAGGTAGAAACATAGTGTCAATACTAGAAACCTATAACCTCTTGGGCAAGCCTGCATACTTGATGCCTAAGTATCCATACAACTTAAGGACCCTTTTAGAAGGCTTTTTCATAAATCAGAAGTGCTTCAAGTACGTTGCCTTCATGATCATCAAGACTCTTTCCAGGCCCATAAGAACAAAGTCTATCACCTGAATATTAAGCCGGAAAACATTCTGTTTGATAAGTACCACGTTCCTTTCTTGACAGATTGGTTGAACAGGAATGTCTAGAGGGATGGAATCATTAACGAATACTCTCCTCCTGAATATATTAATAGAGAGATCCAGCCCTTAAATCATGTGATGTTGAAGGCCTAAGATGCTTGGGGACTTGGCCTACTCCTGTTCTATATTCTTTGCGGAAGTTTACCTTACACTGTTGATGATATGTTGGCATTGAAAGATAAAAATGCTACCTCTCACCAATAGACCTTTTGAGATATTGAATCCTAAGTTTGATGGTCAGTGGTTTGTCATCATTAGAAACCTGTTGACTCCTAACCCTTTTGCACAGATCTTCAATTCAGTCCTTGTACATAGATCCTTTCTTCAAGCATTAGAGAGACTAAGTGGAAATCGACACATTAACTCTTCACGACTACGAGAGCGACGAAGAGTCCAATTCCTGAAGTCTGAAGCCCACTCGTCCAGAGAAGGAAGATCCCTTAAATTCTTCGTTCTTGACTAACAAAAATTAAACGAAAATAATTGAATAATTATAATTAACCACCATCTTATTTAATATGTATAAGTCTCCCTACTATCTAGTACCGGAATCGGTGTCCATTATAAAGGACATCTGTTTGTTTGATTAGTACTTTAATGTGTCTGTAACAAACATCATCTATTAAATCGGTTATCGATTGGTAGAAGGATAATTATTTTAGAAGTTTAATATCGTTTATGAGTATAATTCTGATCATTGTCTTAGGTCTCACTTCAACTCTAAATATTCTCTGCGGATTAAAAGAGATTTCCTCATAAAGGTGAGATGAGAAGACAAGTTGTCAAAGGATTAAATAGGGTTTTAATTAAGACACAAAGAAAAGTTAAAAGTTAAACTATCAAACAAATTTATCAAATATAAGCGAGCATCTTTTATTAGCATCTCACTTTGATATAACCATAATTTCAATAGAGGAGACCTTCTGCTCCTTGTCATCATCTTCCTTCTTCTCCTCCTCCTTCTTCTCCTCTTCCTGAGTTGAACAGACGACACCCTCTTCGTCAAGCATCCACATCTTGGACTTCAAGAAGTCGGTAGTGAGATCTTCTTCATCCTCAACGATCAATTTAGCTTCTTGCTCTTGCATTAGCCATTCCATTGTAGGATAAGTGAAGGCCCATTCAAGAGTGAGAGTTTTCTTGGGCCCTTAAGTTAAGATGTTTAAGTGGTGATTCTCTTGATCTTGAAGCTCTCCTGGAACCCATTAGTCAACTTGATCTGTCCCTTAAAATGGAGAGGCTTGTAATCTGCGACATTGAAGGCTTGGAGGTGCTCTGCAAGTTCCTCTTGGTTCACCATACACTGGAAGTTTGACTTGATGCCAAGGTGAATAAACAATACATCTCCGTCAGGGAAAGTCTGGATCGCCTTCTCGATAGTTTCATCGGCAGGGATTTGGTAGTCGGAGAAGTCTCCCTCCGCTTGCACTTTGGTTTCCTCCTGGTCAGCATCCTCATCGTCATCGTCCTCGTCGTCGTCATGGTCTTTGTCGTCATAGGAACCTTCGTCGCTCTCTCCAGTGTGATGCCCTTTCAAAAGATAGTAGTAGAGATAGCCAAGTGAGAAATATCTCAAGGTCCTTTTGATTTAAAAAAGGTTTTGGGATACCATCTTATGGAAAGCTGCATCCTCAAGTTAGTAGAGGGGTTAACACTCAGGCTCCTTAGTGAAGTCGATACCAGCTATATCCTCGTTCAGTTTGTCCTCTTTCATAGGAGACATCAAAGCCAGATATGTAGAAATGAGTTTGCTGTTTTCAAATTCCATTTGATTTATTATTATAATTTGACTAGCAGAATTCTCAGTAAAGATAATAATATCAGGGCTTTAATTAATCGGTATAAAGATCGGGCAGTTTAATTGTATATTTTTTCAAGATTTATATAAGTGTAACAAACATCACATTGGTTAAGCAGTCCTGGATTGACAGAAAGGGAATATGTTTATTCGATTTGTGTATAAGTGTAACAAATATCACTCTCAGTTTTAATGATGTCTGAGGCTCTGTAATTTTAGTGAAAATACTGATTAAGAGAAAGATATAGGATTATTAATAGCAGTAATACAGATTCCCTAACTTAACTCAAACCAATAATCAAACAATTCCTTTGAACTAGAGTGCAACCCCGTCCTAGAGATAAACTCTAGGAAAAAGCTGCTAAGATTTTCGCAGTTAAAAGTAAATTTATTTGCTGTGCTGCTACTAGTCTCTTAAATTTTTTAAAAAGGGAGAAAAATAATAGAAATAAAGCCTAGCTAACTTACCTTACCAGTAGTTAACTGATGAAGTAAAGTAACTGGGCAGTACTACTATTTAATGTTCTCTGCTTTCTCTGTAAAAGTACCTTAAAAAGTTCAAAAGTAAAAAGTTTTTGGTTAGAGAAGTTTAAGTTTCAGCCTAAATTTTTAAGACTGGTTAATTTTTATTTGTAGAGTGCCAAACTACTGGCTTTACTTAAGAAAACTTAAAAACCAAGAAACTGCTGTTTGGGATACTGCCTGAGCCGATTTACGCTTGAAGCTTTTTTAGGCTTCTCTACAGTCAGGGTGAGTACCTAGGCCAAATAAAAACTTTACTTAACTGTAAGTTAACAAGGGAGTAAAATTTTAATTAAGTTACTTAGAGTAACTCCTTTTCTTAAGGTTAGCTTAAGTTGCAAGTAGTTTTAGTTAAGCCAAGGGTAACTTGTTGAAGTTGATTAAGGGGAATCGTAGGCTTTAAATTTTAGATATTAAAAAATCTCAAGAATCCTTTGAGCCACCCGTTTGAATATTCAAATTCGTCGTCCTCGAAACGAGGTTAAATTCGATTCATTTGATAATTAATTTACGATTTATCGTCCTTGCCCGACATCGATTGGCGAAAAATCTGCGGAGGAATGTAGCCTGAGAGTCATGTCACTGTGCAAGTATAAATCTTCTTTAAAACTGATCGTTTGTTTATTTGATACGATTCAGATTTCCTTTAATTAATTACCATGCCAGACATTGATTAGCGAAACGCGAGGTTGAAAACATCCAGTGATTGCAACACTGCGATTGTACTTGAGCAAATGTAGCTTCTCTAAGTCATGTCACTGCCGCTCTTAATTAATTAAATACCCTAAACTGATCATTTGTTTCCTCTGTAATGATTAGACTTGCTCTCCTTTAAATTTAAATAATCAAAATCAAAATCCAGTTCTTTCACATTATCAAAAATCAAAACTAGTAAATTTTAAATTATCCAGTAAACTCTAGGAAGGCCTTCAATTTAGTCAAAGAAATCAAAATCAAAAATCTAAAGTAAGTGAGTAAGTGTAATTGTTTTGTTTTTAAATCAAGGGTTCTCTTATTAATGTTTCTTGGGTTCTGTTACTTTGTTACTTGGGTTCTGTTAAAAATTATTGTTTAAATTACTACTTTGAAAATCACTGTTACTTTGTTACTTGTTACTTAAATCAACCGTAAAGCCTGGCCAGGCTACTAAAGCAATTTAACTTTTAGAAAATCTCCTAAAAGGTTCTTGGAGTTCTATATGATTTTTTACTGTTACTTTAGTTCTTACTGTTACTTTGGGTTCTTTAAAATTAATTAAAACTGCTAACTGGGTTCTTACTAGCAAAAAATTTGAGTTCCTTTAAATTTGTACTTAAGTTCTTACTGTTACTTTGAGATATTTAAATTTGTTCTTTTTGATAATTTTTAAATTAAAAAAAACCCTGAATGTTTAAACTAGAAAATTTAATAGTGGCCACTATTACTCAAGCTTAAATTTTAGCTTTAACCCCAGCTAAGTTCTTTCAACTGAAAAAAAAGATTCTTAAGTGATTTTACAAAGCTTTTAAGCTTTTTGAACTTTACCCTTTTAAAAACCATGATTTTTTAGTTACTGTAACAAACATCACTTGACTTTTAAACTTAAAACTTGATTTTAATTAAATAGCTGTTAGCTTTAAGATCTTAGTAAGCCTAGCAATCTTTGAACTGTTTTTGATTTTTTACTTTTGAACTACAACTTCTGGGCTAAAGCCAACTTTTAGGTCAATTAGGGATATAGGTAGGTAATATAAGCTGATAGCTGAATTTTCTTGAAATTATCTAAACAACCAGTAAAACCTGAAATGCTGCCAAAATTTTCATTTTAGTACATCAAGTTGTTAAGGTACTTAAAAAGACTAAAAGTCTAGTTTTGCCTTTGAAAACGTAAAATTTGTCCTCAAGCCGATTAGTAGGGATTAAGGTTAGAAACCAGAACTTAGAGAAATCTTGAGTTGGTAGGGTAAAATAGGGCAGTTGAAGAAAATTGTGGTAGAAGAGAGCTGGGC
>ARYC01010744.1:0-16800 GCA_000711775.1 Oxytricha trifallax
AGGAGCAGGTCAATCAATGCTCAACTTTGGCTCCACTAAAAAGCCTGAAATAATTTATGTTGAGAGTGAGGTAGAGCTAAGAGCTCTTGAATTTGAAGCAGAGAATTTTATCATAGAAGTATTAAACCAGAGGGAGAGCGCAGAGATAGGGGTTTAAACTTAAATTGATTATGTTGAGGAGCTAAAAGAACAGCAACCAATCGAAAAGATAAAAACATATTAATGTGAAGACTGCTAGAATCATTTCTCAAACTGAACAAAGCTTGAAGAGACACCTTAAAGAGGTACACTCTGGCAAAGCCAAGATCTATTTCAAGCATGAAAAGGTAGATGGTAGGTAATAGTGTACGACATGCATGAAATCATATACTCACTCAGCTACAGTTAAAAGGCATATGCAAAAGCAACACCTCAGTGAGTTCTTGATTGAAGATTAAGAGACTAAAAAACTAGTGCCAGCTAAAAGAAAATCTAATACTCTTGAATAATAAAGAGAGCAGCAGGAGAAACACAAGAGGCAGAAGCGATTTGAATCGAGGAACTAACCAGTAGGCAATACAATCTCAGCATGCTTCTAAGCGAAAGCTATGAATATACCAGCATTAAATGCAGTTGATATCAGCACTTGTATATAAAATTACTGTAATATAAACGTGCCTGCAAAAGCAAAGCTAATAGTAGTTGATGAGTATGCAAACAAGGTGTATCCCTTCAGTTATCTCCCTAAGAACCAACAGTATTAGATCAAGTTTGCAAATGAATACATGGTTCTTAGAGAGTCCTATAGAAAAGATTGCAAGAATTTGCTTAAGTTAGATGGTGTAATATTAAGCTATGGTGTTATCGCACTAAGACTCAAGAAATTTGAAATGACTTTGAGAGACTTTCTCTATCATAATCGATACCCCGATGATTTAAATGATATACTTTCAGAAATCATAAAGGGTGTCAAGGAGTTGCATGAACTTGGGTATGTTTATAGAGATTTGAAGCCTGAAAATTTAATGCTGAATCTCTGCCCATTAGAAGTAGTTGTAATCAATTTCATTAGAGCTTTAAGATAAAAATCGTTACTTTAGCATAGGTACTTGGGACTCCCGTATACTTCCCGATAAGAGAGAAATGGACAAATGGCTCTGTCTAATGGGATGTTTGGGCAGTAGCTGCAATAATAGTAGAAAGTGACATGGAAAGTATATCTTACTTTGGTACAAAACATGAAAAACAATCAATAAGTTTGGCTCAGAAACACATAAAGTAAAAAGATGTCTCAAAGAAATTAAAAGCATAGAAGAGATGATAATCGTGAGAGCTCCTAACTATCCTCGGTAAACATTAGATGACATACTTGACCCACTAGAGAGAGCAACGTTCAAAAGATATAATAAAGACAAACAGATAAAATTTATATGATTTAAGTAAAATAAAATTCATTAAATATTCATTAAATTAAGATAAAACCTGATTTTGTCTACTAACCCCAATAAGACCCCAACTATACCCTACAAATCAAAGCACTTATAAACCTCACTAAGGGGTTTTGGGGTTTTGACTCTGCCTAAATTATAAGATTATCGGACTATCCACAAAATATAAGATTTGAGCTCTGAACACTTCTACGATCTTCATTTTATTCTCAATACCAATTTATGCTGAAGTTGACTTAAAGGACAAATTTAGATTAATTAGAAGCATCTGGCATTTTCCAAGTGGTTGCAAATTTTTTTATATAAATGTCAGTCTTTGGATATATGTTGAAGGTTGGACTAATGCTCTGTATTTTTATTAATAAATTTTGTTTCTTTTCAATTAAAGTTTAATATAAACAAAATTTTATTTAGTTTTACATCTATTATAATATTAATAATACTAAAAATAATAATAATATTTTAGCAAATGATAAATTAATATCAACTAATTAAAACAAAAAAGAGATATTTTAGGTTGGGAGAGATTTATTTTAAACGCCATAATAACTTAAAATCAGAAATATGTATATTTTATTATATATTTTTGTAAAAATGAGATAAATTAATACTATTTAAATCAAAGAGTATTTCTAAATATGATTAATAATTATGCAAAATATTTTTAATTATTATGTTAAAAAACCTTTTGAAATAGTAATTAAAAGAAATTCAAAATTAAAATCACTTTACAGTGTAACAATAAATCAGAATTCTATAATTTAATTAATTTTTAAATATATATTGAGATATAATATTTGGTAAAAATATTAAAAATTATCTCAAAATTACAAACAAATGATTTACAGTATTTAAGCAAATATTACTCTGAGTCTATGATATGTTAGTAAGTCTAGATTTAATTAATTATTCTTTTTTATTTGTAGATTATTTAACCGAGTAATTAATTTTGAAAAATAAGCGGAATAATTAAAACTGAAATTTATAATTTATAAAAGGAAAACTCGAGACGGTGTTTCCGGAGTAGCTATTCATTCACTAAAATTTGTAAGTTTCAAAAAACATATATAAAAATTATTCATTTCAGCAATACTTACCATCTAGAGTGGCGATGTCAGTTGACCGAGACCTCAAGTGACAATCGAAAAAAATGTGAACAACAGAGTAAGTTTGGTCAGATGAAACAAAGTATGAAGGATATTGGAAATATGATAAAGCTGTTTCAGGATTCCATTTCTGTTATTGTCTATACTAACACTTATTATTTAAATTCATTTTCATTTTATTTTAAAATCTTCCACTTATTTTTCCTCATAATTTGATATTTAAACATACATTTATACTCCGATATAAATAGTCTTTTTTACAATAACCTGTTATAAATCTTTGAAAATTATGGTAATTCTTAGATATATTAATTAAACTTCTTAAATGAATAATTAATAAATAAATTAGATTTATAGCCTACAAACTATCCACAAATCTACTCCTTGACTAAGAAAATGTTGGCAATAACTGATAAAGATTTGTTAGAATACATAACTGCTAGACTATTACTTTAATATTTCTAATTCATATCATTGCTTTTTATATTCTAGTTTTTGTAAAGCTGTATAAATATAAGCGAGAAATATGTAGTATTAATATTATCAAAAAATTTAGTTACAGAAGTATAATTCTCAGTAAGATTTTCTCATTTCTCAATCATACTAATGCACTTATATCTTCACAAAAGTAGATGTAATTAGCGTGAAATTTAAAGAAATATTGATAATTATGTGTAACATAAATCACATAATAAGGAATACTTTTTTATGAACATCATTTTAATATTAGTATATTTATTTTATGTTTATTTTTTAGATGTAATTAATTTACATAATATTCAATTAAATGGTATTTATTTGTCGGATTTCTTAATTTATTGTAGCGATAAGTTGATTTGTAATTATAAATATATCTTTAAGTGAAAATAAATTTGAATATAAATGAATTAGTTAATTAAAAGAATGAGTTGTTTACATATTATTATAATATTTACAGTCTTATAATTTATATGCTTGTATTTTAAACAAATAATAATTTAATTATTATTTACTATTTATCATTTTCATCTGGTTACCAATAATTTAAATATCTGCATAAAAATAAACTAACAAAAAAATGGTAAAATAATAATTAGTTTAATGATCACATTTACAAGGATTTAATTATAATTTATTAAAAATCTATATTTTTTCCAGGACAGAATAATCTCTTAAGTCTGCTGTTTATCTAAAGGGCCGTAGTCAATCATTACTGTGGCTAGTTTATGCTTGACCTCATCGTCGTAACGTTACTGGAACCCATGGCATCTTACTTGGAGATTATATGTAAGAAGAGTAATATGAAGGTATAGGATACGAAAGAATTGTCACTGAGGATCTTTAATACTAATTCTTAAGCTATTCCTCGATTTATAGAATATTCTTTTGTAATTTCACTTCAACCCAATCCACTCTGAGATCCCACACTCATTTAATAAATGTTCCACTGCAGTTCCTAATGATATTTTGGAATCAATAAATTAAAGTGAATCAAATTTATTCAAGAAAACTTAAGCACCATAAATAAATATGCTTCAACACCAATTTAAGTTTAATATTTCGAGAGCTAGCACTTATTATAAAAAGCCTTATTATTATAGAATATTTGAACCAATAACGCAGCATTTATTTATTTATCACATGGGTAATTTTTTTAAAAAATTAATTAGAATGAAAAAATTAAAATAAATTGATTAATAGTCTATTAATCAGTAATTATCTTAAGGAATTAATATATTAACTTAACCAAAAGATGATACTTTCTAATTGAAAGTATATTGGATTGATTGTATTATTCTTGATTGGAGTTTAACTATTGGGTCTATTCAAAATGATAAGCTTATTATGACTTTATTACTTACACAAATTAAAGATTAATTAACTGTTTTCATTTGATTACTCAGCCATAACTAAAATTAAATATACTATTCTTTATAGCATATTCCCCTAGGCATAAAATGATTTCTATTTAATTATCAATGCCAACTTTTCCATCTATTGAGATTCATGAATAATCCCAGAATCTCTTATTAATTAAGAGATAACTTTAAAATATTTAAACATAATTTCTTTTTATATTATATAAATTACTATTTTATTGTCTTGACTAAGATTATACTACCGTATTCTGAATATTCATTACTGAGGTTAAGTAGCCTCTTGTGAAACCATCATTACATTGTTTACTGGTGTCATCATCAACACTTTTCTAAACATTATTGTTGGGGTCATCATCAACACTTCTCTTAACCTACTTCATGCAGTTGATAAGGTAGAACACTCTCACCACTGACTCTATTTCAAACCACAACTTCATAAATAAGTCGTGTATTTCAACTTATTCTTAAAAGCGAAGATGGTTTCGACAATTTCTCATATCCTGTTAGGAAGTATTCAGAGCCTTTTATTCACTTAAAGCAGTCTACTTAATCACAAATTTAAGATGGAGGCGGCTAGTAGATGAATGAAATAAGATTTGGAAGAGAAATGCAGTAGACTGATTGAGGGTGATATGCTCATTTACTCTTTTTGGGGAATAAAAATTTCATATTTAATGTATATTTGTATCATCTATGCTATATAAATTGGTTGCATTTATTCATTCAAATATGATTCAATGAACTTCAAATATAATGTTTTTGAAATCCTTGCAAAATCCAATGAATCTAGCAAGAGCATCATTATCATCACTTGCCTATATCACATCTGGCATTGATAAAATCTATCTTAAGCCTTTTGCATTAACTTCTTTGTTGTTACTACCAGCAAACATTAAATTTCTAATTATTTATGAATAAAAAATTATATAATATTCAGACATTTATATAAAGCCAATTTTACAATATTATTCTAGTGGACATTAATAAATTCCTAATTAAGAGTCTTAATGTTTCTTATAGATACAAAAATATTATCATTAGGCTCTCCATGAAAAAATAGTGGCAGTGAAGAGTATAATTAGTTATAAAAGCAGAAAAAATAGAAAATATTTTAATAATCATATTTATGAAAAGAACACATTAACATATGTGTAGTTTACTGGTTTAAACAAGTGATTCATGGATTTTAATTGTTTAAATACTGCTTAATTCTGGAAGGAAAATAGAAATACCTCGCTATCATAAAAGTTATACAGATGGCAGGAAGGTATATGAAATTTATATTTTTAAATAAATATTGATAGGAAATTCATTAAAATGTTTAAAATTATAAATCAAAATAAAATTATACTTGTTTATAGATAAATTCTATAATCATAATTAAAGTTTGTCTTTACTAATTTAAATGTTTTAATGCAATGATTGTTCAATATAAACATAAAAAATAAAATTGAAGAATTATAAATTATATGAATGCCATTCATTACTGGTCCTTTGTTACAGCAAGAAACATCAAAATTAATAATTTATTTAAATAATTAAATGTTTGAAAAGAATTAATATAATCTCACCAAAGATTTTGGAAATATTTTTATTATTTTCTCCTTATGTATATAGATGCTTTAACAATTTTAATCTATTCTTTATATTACTCTACAAAAATAATAAGTATTATTCCTCAATATTTTTTATAATAAAATTGAAAATATTAAACGTTTTAGTATTTAAGTCAATGTACTTTACTTTTAAAAATAAGAATTTAAAATTATGCTTCAAAGTTTATTTGACTCTATTGAACAGACTTTTCTCATTATAGGCGATTTAATTGGATCCCCTACTTATTCAATTTATTGGCTTTTTTAAATTCAATTCTGTTAATTTCGGGTTTTGACGCCTAGCTCTCACACCCTCCCCTCTGTGCGCCCAGGTGTCGTCCAGCTCTCCCATACTTTTCAGGGTGTAGTGCAGCTCTCCATTAACTCATAAACAGTTTTTAGTAACAATTTTTTCCCTCCATTTATAATCATGGTTATAAAATGAATTATAATTTTATCACATATTTTTAAGGAGTTTTTAACAATTCTTACAATTTTAAAAAGAATTTTAAATAAATTATCAGTAATTGTTAAAAATTTAATATAATAGTTTAAATATTGTTACTTTTATCTAACAATAATATTTCTTATCTATTATATTTCTCATTAATTTACATGGATTATCTAAACGGGGTTTATAATAAAATTTATCATTATGACATACTTATATAAGAAAGAAAAATTTTTTTTTTAAATATAGCAAAATGGAAACTATTAAAATTAAAAATATTTATATGTTTTCCATCATTTATAAATTAAAGGATATGTTTAAATCTTGACATTAGATAATGAAGTATGCTTTTGAAAAATAGAGAAGTCATATTTGTAATTGTAACTATTATTTATTTGTCTTATAACATTGAAGTAGTGTTTAGAAGCAAAGGAAGACTAGCAATAACTACTTATTGCTAGTCCTATTTCACATCTTATTGACTTAGTGTTCTTAAAGAAGCAAAAGACTTGTGAACAATGCTAGAACCAAATGAATATTGTAAAGTCATGTTGGTCAATAGATAAACTTATGTACGAGTGTGGCAATTACAACTGTAGGTCTAGAGAAACATTAAAAAACTCGTTGTTTTGTTACTGTCTTGAGACCATGAGTTTAACGATCTATCACCGTGTAATTACCTATCTATTCCCTAGAGGGCGGAATATCATTATTTATTTATAAATAAATTGATAAGCTATTAATTTAGATGATTTTAATGACATATATTGTAATTAAAATACAAAATTTTATTAGATTTCTATCATATACAATAATTTATTATTATTATTATTTAGTATATATTGTAACTTAGGGGAAAAAATTTTCTTTAATGAAGAAACATAAATAAAAATGATAGTTAATTTAAGCATTGAAATATTTATACTTATATTAAATATTGTTAGGATTATGTTCTTATAATTTAGAAAATAACAATTTTATATATTGATATTTTTCAAGGATTTAAGTCTATTAGTAATTTTAAATTAAAATATTGTATGAATTATAATTAATGGTTACGACCTACAGGTATGTTAGGAGTATATATCCCAACCAATTCTGGTACCCCGGGATTGAAACCGTATCTGCCACCTGCTTTACGGGATATGTGCCTGATCTAAGAGCCTCCTCAAAATACGTCAGAAAGGTATAGGGGGATCTTTCAACAAAAACGTCGACTATACGGTCATGTATGTCGTATTAAAACTACTTGGCACTACTATTTCTCATTAAATTGGGGTAAGAACAGGAGAAATAGTACTAGGAGCAAGGGGCAGACCGCTCAGACCCCAGAAAGTGCTCTACCAACTGAAGAAATAGGGTGCAAAAACTCTAGAAACAACACTTCAGTAAAGTATCAACACGAGGTTTTTCCCCCTACTAGGTAGTATATCGCTCTGGTAGTTAAAAGGGGCTTTTATCTGCATAAGGTTATACAATTAAAAATCACCAAGGATATAAATCAGCATAAATCCTGAAAGTGTTGAATATAAAGAAGTTAAGGCTCAATCACGACACATAGTTCTGCGTGATCCTATGTGACCCACCGAAGGATTGGGAAGAAGTCAGGCTTTAAGAAACTGACCATCCATCTGGGTAACAAATCCTGGGAGCCAAAACAAAAAACCCGGTTTCCAATACAGGACACCAATGGTAGCGAGAAAGGGAAGAAAGAGAATAATGATTATATATTCCTGGTTGGTTTAATCCCCAGTATTATTTTCTGTAAAGCATTAAATAATAATGATAATAATTATAATTAATATTAAATTTATATTGTAGGAATATATAATCGAAATTGAATAATTGTTTATATTCAGAGTTTGATAAATTAAATTATTGGCATTTAAAATTTATCTTTATAAACGTAGCTTCATTAAAGATATAATTTACATCCCTTTAGTATAGTTTATTCATTATAGATTGTGGGTGCTATTTATCAAATTTAGAAGCTTTTAATAAAGATGAATAAACTATACTAAAGGGATGTAAATTATATCTTAAATGAAGCCACGTTTATAAAGATGAATTTTAACTGCCAATAATTTGATTTATTAAAACTCTGAATATAAAAAATTATTCAATTTCGATTATATATTCCTACAATATAAATTAACAATTCTTATAATAGTGAAATAGTAAAATCCCATCAATATAATAAAACCCCAAATATGTTATTTACAATTTTTTGTAGACGATAGAAATTAATCAATATATAATTACTTGAAAATTATAATCATTTATCTCTTTTCAAAAATTTGCTATTCTCTCTCTCAAAGTTTTTAGCTGCTCTTGCTTCTCCCGGTCTAGGTCCTTGATTTCTTCGCATTCTCCATCCATTGGTCTGAATTTAGATGCTTGCTTAATCAACGAATCCACGATGTCCTTGGTGAGGGTGGTCTTGAATCTCTGTAGGAACTGAGAGGGGAGGCGCTCTGCATGAGCATGACCAGGTCCTTCTTGAATCTCTGCATGACGCGTTTTCTTCTTTGTCTTTCCTTGCTTACTTACAAAGGGGCTCTGGTCTCTATCAGCATCTCGGTTCATGATGTTGTCCAGGGTCTCATTATTATTGATTGAATCTTAGTTAGTGGGACAATCAGAATATAAAACTTAGGAGAACTTCACATTGGGATTTTCTAATCGTTGAATTTTACAGAGAGCTTGTCGTTGGCGAATTAAATGGTTTTAAGCAAGCCACCATAGTCGTATCGTACCTCGCTCGAGAGAGCACAGCCTGAGCTAGAGAGTTACAAATAACTAAACAGGCAGCTGTTTACCAGACAAAGATTATTAGATGTGGACTTTTGCTGATGACATCAGGTAGTTGGAATATTCCAAATCACTCTACCCTCAGAATTCTCATATGTTGGCTCCATGCAATGAGAAGAATGTTGTATCCGTATTGCTTTAGGACTTTGTAGAGTGCTGCCCTCAAAGAAATCAGATTGACTGTCATAGACTATCATGCTTGGAATCCTGATTTAGAAGGGTTTATGCTTATACTACTTTAGAACAAGAGTAATTTAGATTTACCAAGGTGGAAGGCACTAAAGATTCATTCTTTTGCAAGGGAATCTTGAGTATTTTGCTACTCATGAGTATTCGGGATGCCAACTGGCTAGGCGGCCCTGAGCCAACGGTATCTGGAAAGCAGGCGTTCTTGAGAAAATTGCTGGAACTCGCCCTTTTATCTCTTTGCTTGGGTAATAGATTACATTGTGCTCCTTCCCTACATATGGTGTTAACAACTAATGCTTGAATCTTACCTTAATAGAAATGATGAGACATCCTTGGTAGGATTGAAGATGTTTCCCATGGTTTGATGGTGCGTCGAATCATCATGAAAACATTCAATATGGCGGCCTCCATCTTCCTTCTCAATGCTACAAGCCCCATTCAACGCCTCGTCGACAATCGTTCCATAGCAGTGCGTGGACAGCAAGCCCAAGATACCACTTACTACCCCTCAGATGGCTTCTTGGTCTCTATTAGTGAACTTAAAGTTATCCATGAGAATGCTCATGCGCTGTTTATAATTTGTCTTGCTGAGCAAGAGATCATCGAAATCAAGATGGTCAAGCAGCAGATCCTCTGATGGGTCCTCCAGCAACTATGGATCGTCTTGCTGGCTGAGTGGGGCGTTAGAATAAAAGAGCAGTTGGTTCATCTGTTGGATTAGCGGGGTTTTAGGGATTCTAAATTTTAATTATAGGAGTTTAAGGATTTATAATAATTAAATAGGGGATCTCGTTATTTTGGTAGCTTTAGTAGAATAGCCTCTAATACTACTACTACTACATCCCCCATCTTTTGAATTCCTAAAGCTATCAAATCAATTATTATTATAATTCACACTTAATAGATTTAATAAGTCACCCAAATCTTGTAAATAATAGCATAGGGGTTTTATTAGATAATTTAGGTATAAATTAATTCAATAATTTATTTCGTACTTAATGTTATAAGTATGTAAAACTATCATAAAACAATATCGAAATAACTAAGTCAAGTTTGAATTAAATACATTATATCACATTTATTAAATAAATATGAATTTTTTGAAAAACCTTTTAACTATTAATAATACTTAATTAGTTTATAATATTACTTAAATTATCATTTAATTCTATTTTTGTTCTTTAAAAGATCTTTCACATGATTTCGGTTTAGGGATAACAAGAGAGAAAATTGGTAAAATTATGTATGATTTGAGGTTCATGATTTCGGAAATGTATATCTTTGCGCAAGATGAGTATGTGCAATCTGGAGAAATATAATAAATATATATATTAATCTATAAGTTAATATCTTTTTAATTAGATTTATAAATATTTTATAATACATAAAGATAAAAATTAATTAAATTTCCAAAAATGTTATAAAATGGATGAATAATTATTATTATTTAATACACAAAGTTTAAAGCTTAATTAATTATTTGATTAACAATTGTTGGAATATTTTAAAACGCAAGGCTAAAAAAAAGTAATAATTAAAATTGTTTAGAAATGGTAGCATAAAAATATATACAATAACTTCAAAATAATATATTACTATTCTAGAGTAAATCTAATATATTTAATCATTCAATCCCTATAGTTAGAAAAAATTAACTTTATACTAAGTTTTTAAATTTAAATAAACTATCTATATAAAAATACAAATTAACACTATTTGAGTAAATTATATATTAAAAGATTTACATATAACTTATTTGTTTATTATTATGTATAAAATATATATATTGTTATATAGATCGACGAAAGCCTATGGTCCCATAAATCGGTAAACTATTGCTACCCTGAAAGCACAATATACGATCGCTAGGTCTGGGTCCTCGGTTTCATAGAAGCGAGGGGTCAACGTGCAAAGAGATTTATCGTAAAAGATTGCACGACTCAGAGGCTTGAAGACTTATTGGCCTAGCATGTAGAAGCTGGATGTATCGTACATATAGATAATTGGAGATCCTACTTGAGTATAAAATTGAGAGATCTTCAAATGTAACACAAAAGGCATGCACTCTACTTTGAAGGGGGGGATTAGACGTAATATGGAGCACAGCCATTAGATAGATAGAGGGTCTTTAAGCCAATTTGAAATATCAAATAAAACACATTTATAACATTCACCAGGTACTCCTAATAAATTTTATTTACTTATCATAAATTCAACATAAGAAAATAAGAAATAAAAAAAAGTATTTGTTTTATTATAACTTAATTTAAATAAAACATTATTAAAATAAAAAAATATATATTAAAAAATATTTCTTTTAATAAAAAAAATAAACTTTATAAACTCAAATATTTGAAAAAATTTTTTATAAAATAAATTTACTCTAGATAGGTACCTATTTGTAGATTTATGGCGCAGTAACTACACATTTTGCAATACTGACTAACAGAGAAGATAATTTATTTAAAACACTTATTATAATTTTCATCATTGAGAATATAATTATTTTTTATATTTTGGATTTTCTATATCTACATAATTCTTACAAAATATATTAAATTCTAAGAGAGTTGGTGGGTAAATAAAAAAAACTATTTAAAATTCTTTTAAAAATGTGAGAATTGTTAAAAACTCCTTAAAAATAAGTAATAAAACTATAATTTATTATATAAACATTATTATAAATTGAGGGAAAAAATTGTTACTATAAATAGTTTATGAGATAGGGAGAGCTCGCCGACACCCTGTAAAGTATGGGAGAGCTGCAAGACATCTGGGTACACAGATAAGAGGGTGTGAGAGCTCGGCGTCAACACCCCTAATTTCTTAACAATTATATTGAACAAAGCTCCCTCCATACTTGAAATTAAATCAAATATTAAAATTCTTATATCATCATTCAAAAAGATTTCAAGCTATTTCTTTTATAAATCTTGTTCCACAATGAATTCTTAAGTTATTTTGACTAGTTTATTAGTATAATTAATATTAAAGTCTTCATCAATTTTGAGAATTAAGTGATGCTATTTATAGTGATCAAATAAATACTTGTCGAAGATTCATATCTACATATAATTAACTTAATTTATAGATTAAGGATTCATCAGAACTACAATAATACTAGACATAGTAATGATTATGAATTGTGCAAAAGATCTTCGGTTATCTATTCTAATTCAAAAATCCAAAATATGAGAAACACTAAGGTTTTAAACTGAAAAATTTACTCCTGGTTAAAGAGCTGATGAGTTGATTTACTGAATTTATGAATCTTGAGTTTTATTATGAGAATAAATACTTGAACCCTCATTTCCTAGTCTTAATCTTGACTATTCACTAGAACTGATATTTATTCTTGAATTGATTAATTGAATTCTTTTTTAATATATTCTTATTAATTTTGAGCAGTTTGTCAATATATCTTAGACTCTTGTCAAATGCAGATATAATAAGGAATATATTTATGATAATAAAAATAAGAAATGCAAGTGCATAGCAAATCATTAGATTCTTTCAAATCGAATTTTTCAATAAATTTGAGGCAACAATTATGACCGCATTAAAGAATTAGTGCCTTTCTAGTGGTGGTATTTAAATTTAATTTGCTTTTTAATTACTCTAAAGTTTCCATTCTGACAAACAAATTTATATAAATGTATTTTTTGATTTAATATAATTTTTTATAAGATCTTAAGCTATAAACAATCTCTTGAAACCTTTTTTTAATATATTTTTCTTTTATAAAAATATTTATGAAATTTTTATAGGTAAAATACTAAGACATTGAGCAATATATTAAATCAAAATTAATTTAAAATTATTAACAAAAAGTTCGTTATGCTAAAACTCTTAAAAGTTAAATCACCTAATCTTATCAATTCTGTGTTCTCCTTTCTAGACGATCTGAACATTTAAACCCCAAAAACCTTTCAGTAGTTTGATTGAGTTTTTAATTAATAAAAGTTGACTTTTAGTGAATACTTTATTAGGGTTTTTGTAGGGGTTTAATGTTTTAATATTAGTAATTTAAGTGAGTATATGCGAAGTTTGGGGTCTGTTTATGACAGTGAGTATATAGATTTATTGTTTAAGTTGCGACATGGATGTGATGAATAAAGTGAATAACTCAAGCCTGTCCTGAATTATACGTCTATAGCAAGGCTACTCCATAAATCTCCAGCAACTATGAGGTCTCATTGTCTATTAGCATTGAATTTAAAGAGATAGCAGCTTAATTCTAAGCCTAAAATACCTCGAAAATTTTAGCAGCATCATATTGACTATCTTATTAATGAAAAGACTCTTAAATATTGGGCTCATTTCTCTCTAGCCTAGAGGGCTGTGATGTTCCATCGCCAATTTCCTGAGCTTCACATATCTGCATAATAGATAGCTAACATATATAAAAAGAACGGAATATCTTACAAGACAGTCAATCGCATTAGGAGAGTGATTAACTTAAATGTTCCATTTTATAAGACTAATTTAAATTATATATTCGATTAAATGCAGAGGGCTTAAGAGCATAATATAAAGTTCATACACGCTGATGAGGCAATATTTACATTCAATACCTTTATATCAAGGTCTTGGTACAAGAGGTATAGTAATATAGAAGTTTATGACTAAAAAGTTAAGGTGTAAACTCATGCAAATTTCGGTGGAATAAGTGAAGATAGTGGCCTCGAGACTAATGTTATTCACCCTCGTTCTATAAAGGCTGAATAATTTTTTAAGTTCTTGCAATAACTCAGAGATAAGTACGCGGACTAAGAGATTATTCCATTTGTTGATAACTTGTCAGTTCATAAAACTAGAGACTCAAGGAAAGAATATGAAAGGCTAAATATAACACCTGTATTTAATTGTTCTTACAGCCCTAAGTTCAATGGAATTGAATTATATTGGGGGTTATTGAAAGGTCATTATAAGTAATTGCTGCTCTATCACTTGATGCACGACTTGAAGATAGATAAAGTAGATTTTATTAAGAGTACTGCTAAGAGAGTCAGCGATGATAAAGCTAAAGTATGTGCAAGAGAAGGGAAATTTTGTGTGTATAAATAAGTTTTAGATTTAAGCGAATGAATAAGTTCACATATTAAATTTGCCCGTAAAGGGATTTGGCTTATTTTCTTCCTCTTAAGGCTTGCTTAGGCCCATGTTTCATCTCTTAGTGGCAGCCCCTGCATCTATGTTCATCTCGTCTGGCTTTTTAGAGTCTCTTAATCAATTCATGCTTTACTTGAGACTTTCTCTCTCTGTTTAATTTGCTGCGCTCTTTCATCAAGTAAATAGCAGTGCCAGGTTTTTCTATAGATTAGAAGACTAAGCTTACTAGAAATGAATAGATATTTATGCAGTTCCTAGAGCCAGGTGTCGCTGATTTTAATTCCCTGCTTCTCTTTTTCTTCAGGAGAAAAGCTATAGCGTTTCTTGTGAGCTACTTAAATTACTTCATTTAAGTACTAAGGTTTCATAGTTCCATAGACGCCAAAGAAGAAATTTCTCTCTTGCAACTGATTAGAGAGTTATAGCTTTGATGGAAGGAAGAGAGCAACATCTGGATCATTCATAGCATCATCATAAAAGTTTTTTACTGAAAATTCAGGATAGTTAGGTATCTCGATTATTCAAATTTAATTAGACATAAAAGCTTTTTTCTCTTCACTTAGCAATGCCTTTAAGAAAGATATTTTTGTTCCCTCCTGTGTTGACAAGAACAATCCAACAATAAATAATAAGTTAGTTATTAGTAATAAATTACCTTGCTATACCAAGTATCTTCTTTACTTCTGAATTTTGCTAATAAATCTTGAGATTAAATTCTCTTCATTGGATCATTCATAGATTCCATCATGCTAGAGGTTTCAATAAATGTTATGAAATTATATATTATGAAAATGCATTCTTAACTAACTATAATTTTACTACTAAATAAGGAGATCCACTTAAAGGTCAACAGTAATCAGATTAATAAATAAAGATGGAAGAGCTTTCTCAAAATTTCAAAGTATGAATTCCATTTTTATCAAACATTCTCAATTAATTTGCTCCTAATAATAAAAAATTTAATAAGGTGGTGCTACATAATTATTTAAAACTTTAAAATATGGAAAAAATAATATTAAACGGAAAATTAAAAATATTAAATTTTTAAATCTCCACGAAAAATTCATGAGGTGACCAGGATTTAGGCAAATCCACTAAATTTGGGCTCCTGATCAAGAGTGTGACACCGGAACACCAGATATATAGTCATTTTCAAAAGTTATAGGGGGGTCAATTTGTCCATTTTTTTGATTTTTTAAATTTGGCCCAGGAGCCGAACCTTTCCCCGGCAAAACTCAACCTGCAATTTATATTTCCCATAAACTCCCGAAAATATCAATACTGGTCATTTAGACCTCGCTGAACACGAATTTAAAATCAGAATTTATTTATCTTCAAAACGCGCAAAGATACAGGCATTTTAAGCTTTATTATAAGAACTGATGAGTGATTGTGTTAAACATCGATTTTTAGGGTTTCAAGGCAGCGGGAGAGAGTCAAGGAAATTCATGAGATGACTTGGAATGAAGCAAATCCACTAAATTTGGGCTCCTGATCAAGAGTGTGACACCGGAACACCAGATATATAGTCATTTTCAAAAGTTATAGGGGGTCAATTTGTCCATATTTTGATTTTTTAAATTTGGCCCAGGAGCCGAACCTTTCCCCGGCAAAACTCAACCTGCAATTTATTTTTCCCATTAACTCCCGAAAATATCAATTCTGGTCATTTAGACCTCGCTGAACACGAATATAAAATCAGAATTTATTTGTCTTCAAAACGCGCAAAGATACAGGCATTTTAAGCTTTATTATAAGAACTGATGAGTGATTGTGTTAAACATCGATTTTTAGGGTTTTCAAGGCAGCGGGAGAGGGTCAAGGATATTCATGAGGTGACCTGTAATTAAGCAAATCCAATAAATTTGGGCTCCTGATCAAGAGTGTGACACGGGAACACCAGATATATATTCATTTTCAAAAATTAGGGGGGTCAATTTGTCCATTTTTTGATTTTTATAATTTGGCCCAGGAGCCGAACCCTTCCCCGGCAAAACTCAACTTGCAATTTATATTTCCCCATTAACTCCCGAAAATATCAATTCTGGTCATTTAGACCTCGCTGAACACGAATATAAAATCAGAATTTATTTGTCTTCAAAACGCGCAAAGATACAGGCATTTTAAGCTTTATTATAAGAACTGATGAGTGATTGTGTTAAACATCGATTTTTAGGGTTTTCAAGCAGCGGGAGAGGGTCAAGGAAATTCTTGAGGTGACCTGGAATTAAGCAAATCCACTAAATTTGG
>ARYC01010745.1:0-11236 GCA_000711775.1 Oxytricha trifallax
AAATCGATGTTTAACACACTCACTCATCAGTTCTTATAATAAAACTTGAATTGGCTGTATCTCTGCGCGTTTTTAAGATAAATTATTTCTGATTTTATATTCGTGTTCAGCGAGGTCTAAATGACCAGAATTGATATTTTCGGGAGTTTTTGGGAAATATAAATTGCAAGTTGAGTTTTGCCGGGGAAAGGTTCGGCTCCAGGGCCAAATTTTTAAAAATGGAAAAATGGACAAAATGACCCTCCTATAACTTTTGAAAATGACTATATATCTGGTGTTTTGGTGTCACACTCTTGTTCAGGAGCCCAAATTTAGTGGATTTGCTTAATTCCAGGTCATCTCATGAATTTCCGTGACCCTCTCCCACTTCCTCGAAAACCCTAAAAATCAATGTTTAACACACTCACTCATCAGTTCTTATAATAAAACTTAAAATGCCTGTATCTTTGCGCGATTTGAAGATAAATTAATTCTGATTTTATATTCGTGTTCAGGGAGGTCTAAATTGACCAGAATTGATATCTTCGGGAGTTTTTGGGAAATATAACTTGCAAGTTGAGTTTTGCCTGGGAAAGGTTGTGCTCCTGGGCCAAATTTTAAAAATCAAAAAATGGACAAATTGACCCCCCTATAACTTTTGAAAATGACTATATATTTGGTGTTGCCGGTGGTGCAACAGACTTCACCATGTGATTTCAGAGTAGGCCCCAAATTTATTGCCTGGCACCTTATGCTTGAATATTCCATTGGTTCATGCTCAATGATCTTCCGTGACCCTCTACCGCTGCCTTGAAAACCCTAAAAATCGATGTTTAACACACTCACTCATCAGATCTTATAATAAAACTTGAATTGGCTGTATCTCTGCGCGTTATTACGATAAATTAATTCTAATTTAATATTCGTGTTCAGCGAGGTCTAAATGACCAGAATTGATATTTTCGGGAGTTTTTGGGAAATATAAATTGCAAGTTGAGTTTTTGCCTGGGAAAGGTTCGGCTCCTGGGTCAAATTTTAAAAATCAAAAAATGGACAAATTGACCCCGCTATAACTTTTGAAAATGACTATATATTTGGTGTTCCGGTGTCGCAATCTGTAACAGGAGCCCAAATTTAGTGGATTTGCTTAATTCCAGGTCATCTCATGAATTTCCGTGACCCTCTCCCGCTGCCTTGAAAACCCTAAAAATCGATGTTTAACACACTCACTCATCAGTTCTTATAATAAAACTTCAAATGCCTGTATCTCTCCGCGTTATAAAGAGAAAAAAATTCTGATTTTATATTCGTGTTAAGCGAGGTCTAAATGACCAGAATTGATATTTTAAGGAGTTTTTGGGAAATAAAAATTGCAAGTTGAGTTTTGCCGGGGAAAGGTTCGGCTCCTGGGCCAAATTTTAAAAATCAAAAAATGGACAAATTGACCCCCCTATAACTTTTGAAAATGACTATATATTTGGTGTTCCAGTGTCACACTATTGATCAGGAGCCCAAATTTAGTGGATTTGCTTAATTCCAGGTCATCACATGAATTTCAGTGACCCTCTCCCGCTGCCTTGAAAACCCTAAAAATCGATGTTTAACACACTCACTCATCAGTTCTTATAATAAAACTTAAAATGCCTGTATCTCTGCGCGTTATGAAGATAAATAAATTCTGATTTTATATTCGTGTTCAGCGAGGTCTAAATGACCAGAATTGATATATTCGGGAGTTTTTGGAAATATAAATTGCAAGTTGAGTTTTGCCGGGGAAAGAATCGGCTCCTGGGCCAAATTTTAAAAATCAAAAAATGGACAAATTGACCCCCCTATAACTTTTGAAAATGACTATATATTTGGTGTTACAGTGTCACACTATTGATCAGGAGCCCAAATTTAGTGGATTTGCTTAATTCCAGGTCATCTCATGAATTTCAGTGACCCTCTCCCGCTGCCTTGAAAACCCTAAAAATCGATGTTTAACACACTCACTCATCAGTTCTTATAATAAAACTTCAAATGCCTGTATCTCTGCGCGTTATAAAGATAAATCAATTCTGATTTTATATTCGTGTTCAGCGAGGTCTTAATGACCAAAATAATTGATTAATTTCTTTATTATTTAGTAAAGATTTTTTCTTTATTATTTATTTTTATTCTTAGTGTTTTATTGGTTCTTAAGATATTAATATTTTAATGATGCATTACATTTTTTTTTTTAATTTTCTATTTTCTCAACAAATTTTTGAACTTTATATTTTTTTTTAAAAAAATTTTATTAATTATTGATAATTAATAATAAATTAATTTTTTAATTTATATTATTGTAGAAATATATTAGAATGTATAAAATTAATTATTATTTAATTTCAAATAAATTAATATTTTGCAGTTTATGTTGACCAATTTAAACTATCTTGGTCTCATTCGATAGAGAATTTAAAATTAGCTGAACTATATTATTGGCGGTAATATTTTATTCCATCCTTGGAGCGAAAAAACTTGACTTTAATGTGACGCTATAATTGAATTAATTTAGAACTGTTTAATTAAAGTCGAGTTTTTTCGCTCCAGGGATGCGATAAATTATTACCGCCATTAATAAAGTTCAGCTAATTTGAAATTCTCTATCGAATGAGCCCAAGATCGTTTAAATTGGTCAATTTTATCTGCAAGATTTTGATTTATTTGGAATTTAATTATAATTAATTTTCTAAATTCAAATGTATTTTTACAATATATAATTTATTTTATTTTTAGTTATTCTAACTAATCTATAATTACATTCGAAAAATTATAATTCTTTATAATTTAATTATTTATTTTTTTTAATTTTGGTCAGTTTATTTTGTCTATTTTAAACTATCTTGTCTTATGTTGTTTTGAGATCAATATTAGTTTACCTTACTATTGATTTAACTTTTTTATCATATCCTTGGATCGAGATAACTTTTCTTTAATTTAAAGTCTTTTAATTCTTTAAATATTCTTATCACAATAAAGTTAAGTTATTTTGTTCCATGGATGCAATAAAATCATTCGGTCAATAGTAAGGCCAACTAATATTCAATCTCCTGAGCCCAAGATCTTTTAAATTGCTCAAATTTAACTGCTTTATATTAGTTATAATAATAATTAAATTATAAATATTTTCCCTATTTCAAATATATTTCTTTCATTATCTTAATTATTAAATTTCAAATATTTATTAAAAAAAATAAATTTGCATTATTAATTATTTATATAGTTTTATCTTCAATGCTAAAGTTAAAATCTTTCAAAATAATTATCTTATTATTTTACAAATTAATTAATGACTGCAAATTTATGAAATAAATCCAATTTTAAAATAAATTATAAAAATATTAAATTAAGATTTATACGTTCTTATACGTTTTTAATGAAGTCTTTCCTATTTCTATATTTACTAAGTTTATTTAATTCTATCTTGAATATTTATTAAAATTTAAAATACCATTAAGTAAGTATTTTTTTTTAGCTCTAAAAAACTATGGCAGAATATTATTAAAATTGAATATTTATACTCTTTTTATCCAAATAATAGACTCTATCATTTATGTATTAAAGTGCTTTTCTTCATAAATGTATAAAAAGTTATATATTTTATTTCAAGTCAAAAAATGTTAATTAACTCTTTGTTTTAATAGTACCCGTTATAATTGTTTAATAAAGTATACGAGTTTATTTATTATAAAAAAAAATATAAATTTTTTAAATTCAGTAATTCTATAATTTTTTATCAAAGGAAATTTTAATTTTACAATATTTATAATTAATATTATAAACATGTTCAATTTATTTATCTTTTCAATTTTATCATTAAATGATTGAATAAATCAAAAATTATATCTTATTTCTTATAATGATTAATATGCGATAAGAAAAAGAAGTAAAATAAGTAATTTGTAATTTGCATTCTGTTATCTATATAAATATCTTTTTATAGCTCAGTAAAAACAGTCAATATATCTATGAACCAAATATAAAACAAGGAGAGATTTAAAGTTTAGTATTACTTACATACCATAGAGTTTAAGATAATTATAATTAGCTTAAATATTAATACATAAATAAATACAATTAAATTAAATTAAAAATTGAGTGTAATTCGCTAGGTTGTAGATTTACTTAAATATGAATAATATACCATTAGTTTATAAATTTTCTTTTTATTTTATATACAGATTTTTTGACTTTAATTTCTTGTAATTTTTGTATTCCATAATGTTTCAAAGCACTTCATTATGTTGTTGAGCTAGATTTTAAGTTCAAAAAACATAGAAATGTGCAAGCACATGTACTTTATAAATAGTAAACTTAAATAATATGCTATGATTAGTTATAAATTGTTAATTTTTTTAATCATTTAAATTATTTTAATACATAAATGAGTAATAAGGATGTAAATTAACTAATAATTCATACAACTCAATATAAAATATTAATATAAAGTAATTTTATAACCTCAATTTTTTGAAATAATAAAATAAAAATAATTATTGAATATGTTTAATTTTTTGTAATTATTATTGGCCTTTTGATTGTAAAACTTAGCTTACTATATTTCTTTATTTTTGAAAATATTTAAAAATTTTTTATAATACTAAGGATATAAATTGAATATTTATGTTATTTTTACATCCACTACATTTATTATAAAAATCTCAACATTTTGTTAGTTATTGAGAATTTATTAAATCTTTTTTATAAAGTTCCCTTTTTTAATATAATTGATATTTTTTATCTAGTTAAATTGTTTAATTATAAGATTATATTCTTATAAAAAATAATTGAATAATTTAATTTGAAAAATTAATCTACTTATTCGATTACTTTATATTAAAAATAATTATATACTTTTCATGAAGTTCTTCAAATTTAAATATCTTTAGGGTGTGCTTATCTAACCTCATAAAAAAATTAAGAAATTTTATAAATAAATTTTTATATAAATTACAAATTCATTCAATATGCATATGGTTCTATCAAGTTAAAGTGGAGCAAAACATTATTTGATAAAATTTTTGTGTAATTAAATTATTTAAATAAAAAAATATAATATTTGAAATTTAATTATAGATTGATGAAGAAACAAAAAATGCTTAATGCTAGAAGAATAGATTTAAGAAAATGTTATTTTATAAATAATTAATTATAATAATTAAAAAGGTAAGTCCTTTGAACCAATTTAATTATATCTGTAATTATAAAGAATTTCTTTTATTTTATTAATATACACTATCTCACAATTACTTCAGTTAAATTTCCATCAAATTGAAAATAATTTTTAATATAAAATACAAATTGTTTAAAATTATCTGATAAATTTCTTAAATATGAAAATGAATTAAATTATAAAATATTGCAAATATATAATTCACACATCAAATCTCTTTCTCTAAACAGTATTTTTAAATAACTTCAATTCTGCAATATTTTTTTAGATAGAACCCCTATCATTTTTTTACTATTATCAATTAAAAAATTTGAAAACAATTTATTATTAGAAATATAATTTTCTAAGTCAAATTTGGTCTTTTGTTTTGTTAAAATAGATAAATTATGAGTAAAAGATTAAAAATTATTTAGCTTTAAAAATATTATCAGTGTTGAAAAGGAAAGATTTAATATGGGAGAGAGGTTAATTTGTGAGCCTCAAAAAGATTTAAGAAAATTGAAATCAAATGATATTTTTTATTCAATCTATGTTGATAGAATAAATGTGAGTCTCTAGAGTATAGAATAATCTACAAATTATTTGATTTAAAATAATTTAGATTTCTTAACATAAATATGTTTATAAATTAATTACTAATGATGTGAGACTTTAAATAATCATTATTTATAGATAGAATAACTAAAATTTATCTAAATTTTAAGAGAAATGGAAGATATTTTAGCTTATAGTTTTATGAAGAATTTACGAAATCTTTTTAGATAATTATATACAATTGGTTAATCTTCAAATAATAATAAAATAATAAATTTTAATTATCAAATAAAAAACTTAAAAAATGATAAAAACCTAACAAAATTAAAGGTAAATAGAGTTAAAACTTCTCAGGAAATATTCATAAATTCATAAAGAAGGAAAGAATTAGATAAAAATTTGTGAAATCTTGATAGTTTTATTATAAATGTATAATTATAAAATAATAATGATAAAGAACTTAGAATACCAAACAAGAGCAATTTCATATGACGAAAAAATATACATTTAAGATATTTTATGACCAATAATTTTTATGCTATGTTTTCTTAAAAATTCCAAAAAATACAGTTCCCTTGAAATTTTACTGAAAAAATTAAACTATCATTATAGTCCTAGAAACTCACATATATATTCTTTTCAGATTAATTGTTATGTTTATTTAAACTTAATAAAAATTATAATTAGAAACTTATAGATCAACTTAATCAATAAAATTGAGAATATCTAACTAATATAGCGTGATCCTTATTTTTCTTAGAAATTCAAACCTGAATGTATGTAATTCATTAATAAGGAATCTCATAATAATTTGAAAAATTCTGAAGATTATATTGTTTGGAATAGCTATATCATCAATTATAGTTATGAATAATTATTTAATAATTAATCATTAAGAATGACATGAAAAAAGGATCATTATTTTCCATAAATCGATATAATTGCAATTTATATAAATTGTAATCGATATATTCCCTTTTATAAAATTATAAAACACAAAATATTAGAGATTACTTTATAATTGCGGATAAGTTGATTAATTTGTCTTTCATAAAATTATATTCATGAAATTTATCTCAATGAATCCTTAACAAACAATTTTAAATATTTGTATTTTTAATGGCTTAATTAACAAAAATGTTCGAAATACAAATTTTATTTAAACTAAGTTAGAATTCAAATTGTTATCTGAAAATGAAAAAGTTATTTACACTTTTGTGATTGAATTAAATGGGGAAATATTTTACATAAGTCAATAAAGTTACATACTTAAACCAAGTTATCATTAAATATGAATATATTATAATTTATTTTGAATATTCATTTCTTGACATAAGACAATATAATTTCAAATAATAAGCTATTGTTAAGAAAGGATAAGTGATGTTTAAAATCTAAATTTATAAATTATATTTTAATAACCTTTATATAAGATTAATAAAATTATAATTTTTTTTATATATATGTGGAAGAAATGCTGATAACTTTCATTATAACCCATAGAGTTGTCTGATTGACTTTTATTAATCAATAAAGACTGTGATTGATATAAATTTTTTTATTAAAAATATTCAGTATTTTTAAATAACTATTTAATTATAAAAATTATAATATAGTAAATTAAAATTAATCTTTATTACAATTAGTTAATCTAAATTTATGTTTGGAATATAAATTATACTATTATATAAATCCACAACATATATCCCTATTCAACAACAAGTATCATAAATATTTAAGTCAAAAATTGTCCTCGACCTATTAAAAGTTTGACACATCCTTAATTAGGACAACATATTTTATCTCTTTGACTTCTAAAGGATTGAATTTGAATCTTCTATTGCAAAAAGAGGATAAATCTTACACTATGCATAAGCAATAAATTTATTCATTTTTTAAGACTAAAATAAAATCTTATGGAAATAATACTGGTTTGATTGAAAATTAAACATAGACCTAATCTCAAACCCTGGTTAGAACTGAAGTAATTCACGAAACTTAAAGAGAGTCTACTCATTCATAATTTCATACAGAGTTACTATATGATGTTACTAATCTTAATGCATTTTTTGTATGTCCAAATGAAATTGATGAAATTTATATGAGTGTTGATTAAAGCAGTATAATTAAGGGAGCTAAAGTTTATTTGTGGAAAACGTATGATTATTGATAAAATTAAAATAAAAATTTTAGAATATTTAATTATTAATAAATAAAATTTTTTTTAATTATTTCATTATATTAAATCAATATGAAAGGCATATGGTAATCCTAAAAATATCAAGAAGGTAACTACTTTAAGAAGTTTAATTTCTCTTAGAAAAAGCATTTAAGAAATGATTGTATTTCATTTGTTTTTATTTATTTCTTAATCACAGAATATTTTTAAATTAGAAGTGCTTAAAGTTTGATAATATTTAAAATAATTTTTAAAACATTTAATAATTTTCCTGCTAAATTATCAAATAAATTGGTTTTGTTAATTGCATTTCTATAGCATTAACAATTGAATTTTATATAATTTTAATTTATTTTTTAAAATAGCTTGTTTAGTTTAAACATTTTGAATTCAATGTGGAAAATAAAATCATAATTATAGGTCAAGCCTCATTTTTAATCTATATTAAATACTACAGGACATAATCTTTTTTACTTTAATTCTTTATTTAACTAAGTTTAATTAAAAATATCATTTAATAATAAATTACAGTTCGGTGAATGAAAGTCAGACCTTCATAATTTTATGATTTCATTTTTGCAAATATTTTTTATATTAAATTATTGAATAAAAATCTAAGTTTTTCCTTTTAAATATGTACATTAAATACCATTTTAAAATATTTGAAATTTTATAGAAATAAACTTTAAATATAAATTAAAATTGAAGTTCTGAAAAAAATATGGAATAAGAAATTCATCCTAAATGCATCCAAAAATTTTATCAGTTAAACTCTAACTTTGGAAAAATAAAAGTAATTTAAGGTGTTGTACCTTAATCATGTAGTGTAAGAGTTGCTGAGTTTAATCAATCAATTGATACATAAAGAATCTATATCTTTCGTAACAAAAGTAAATTAGGATATATTGATTTATTCAAGCAACAAAGCCTTGCATTTAACATCAATCTAGTAATTTAATTTCCCTTTTATTATAAAATTATAAAAATCTAAAAGTAGCGACTCCTAATCCCAAATGTTATTATGATGAAAGAAAACGAAATTTACTATTTAGATATTAATTTTTAATGTTTAGTATTATTAATGGAAGTAAAATATCTTGTAAGCTAGCTTCTTTTTTATCTATTCTATTCTACTAATTTAACATTTATTAATTAACCTTTTACTTTACACTAAATGATAGAATATTTTTTTGCAAGTTATAAGCATTTAAAAATTCAATTAGTTTAAGCAGATTAGTTTTATTCAAAAAGAGCCACTTATAGTAAAATATATAAATAATTTACTTAAATTTACTATAATAACAACTTGTAAACCTTGGTTTAATTGGATAAAACTGGAAATTCATTTACGTTTGGAAGAAGATGAATTTATTTTGTTTACATAAGTTAAAAACATGAAATTATAAATTATAATTATAATATGAATTATGGAGTCTTCATGGATCCAAAAAATTAAATTTATTTTAATTTATATTTAAATGTGGTAACCTGTATAAACTTGAGAAATTTCGACAATAAAATTTAAATTATATCTAAGATCTTAATATTTTAAAGAGCATGTATATAGCTTAAGAATATTTAGTTTTGGAAATTAATTAAGATTGAATATAGAAAATAACCACTTTGTGAGAGCTAATAATTTTGGCATAATGGCTTTTCTTTGATTAGAATGATACTCTAAATATAATAGTAGTGGATTAGTATATTAAAGAAATACTATTATTTCTATTCCGTTTAAAAAGATAAATGACTTATATTGAATACTTTTTAAATCTTTAAATTCTAATGAGAAATTGAAGTTAAGTTTAATTAGCTCAACAAATGAGATTAATTTACAGCGATAGTAAATTAAACTAATTTTAATTTATAAATTCTAATGGGATGCTGCTATTGATATAAAATAAATATGTAATTATTAATTATTGATTATTCCCTAATTTAGCAATATGGAAAAATTGTAATTATAAATAATCCATATTAAGACAAGCTATCGTAAATTGAAATTGATAAAGAAAATAAAGGCAGTTCATATTAATTATTGTCTGTTAAGCAAGTCTAAATTATCAATGAAATTATTTTTATATAGTATCGAGATAAAAACATTTAATTTTATAAGGAACTAAATAATTTTTTAATTTAAACTGTTCCATTGGATTATAAGTATAGATTCAAAATACCAAAACCCCTTAATGAGGTTTATAATTGCTTTGATTTGTAGGGAATTTGTTAGGGGTTGGGGTTATTAATAGGTTTTAATGTGAAATTAATAGTAAATGTATTTAATTAAATCACTCAAAATGCACCTTAGGATCATGTGGGAGAGGTCTGAAGTTTATCTTACTTAACCACAACTCTATCTACTCTATTGATATGTCTGATCTTGAGTTTGGTTTAATTATTATTGACTCTGCCATTTGTTTCATTGATTGATATACTCTTGTTTTGTCAATAAATTGCTTTATTCTTTGTTTAGCGTCCTTCTCGCATCTTGTAGAGTAGTATTCATTGCGAGGCATATCGCACTCTATTATTATTGCTGCTAAAGCCCACACATCCCACTAAAAGTCTCCATCTCTCCAGTCTTCCTGGATAGTACCCTTGCGTTCCCATTACAGTTCCAAGTCTTGATACTTCCACTCTTTAGGCTCTGTTGAAATCGATTATTGCAACTATTACAGGTGAGAAGTTTATCATTATATTTTCTGGCTTTAAATCTCTGTGAACAAACCCTAACTTATGAAGCTCTTTAATACCTTATACGGTCTGAGTCGCTATTTATCCAAGTTGCTTATGATTCCTTGGATCTGTTATGAAATCTCTTAGGGTCATTTCATAGAGTGGAAGTCTGAAAGCAACATGATCCTTGGCAAGGAGAACAGCATCTAGCTTGATTAAGTAACTACACTCTTTAAACTTTGCTTGAGTGAGTACTTGATACTCATTTGTAAACTTCATCTAATATTTATCATTACTTAAGAGATAGTGAAGGGATACACCTTGCATGCGTATTGATGATCATTGATAACTTTCTTATCAAAGGAGTCTTCTAATATTAGGTAGCTTTAAAGAGAAGTATCTAGGTCAATTTAAGCAAGAACCGGTATTTTCTTGTATTGAATCTTGATCATAATTTTTGTTATTTCAGAGGTCAGTTGGTTGTGTGACTTCCTAACGTACTCTAACTCTCTTGCTTATTCAGGCACTACGACCTTAGAATATTTCCTCGCTTTTCTTTTATTGAGAAGCTTCAGCTCAACTTCATGATTCTCAACTTCTATATCTTTCGTGTGAGCTTTTAATAGATGCTTCTTCAAGTCTCTTGTATGAGAGTATTGCTTATTGCA
>ARYC01010746.1:0-11148 GCA_000711775.1 Oxytricha trifallax
CTATCGAATGAGCCCAAGATCGTTTAAATTGGCCAACTTTAACTGCCACTATTTTAATTTATTATATTTTTAATTTTAATTTATTTCCCCAATTCGAATGTATCCCTACTATAATATCGAATATATTTTGATTTCAATATAAAATGGAGTAAGCAAACATCCAAACTGATATAGAAACTCTCATTACTTGGGTAAGAATAGAGCAACTTCTAATAATTACTCTATTATAGTTAAATTCTTTCCCACATCTGTCAAAGCAATTCAAATTCATGAATCCCTTGGAGTTACTTGACGGTATAATAATATTAGAAGTACTTAACTAAATGTATATAATAATAATTAAATACATTAATTGTATTGGTTGTAGTTAAAATTTAAATTACGATACATTTATGTACAACTGATTATTTTAAATACTCAATTTAATGTAGACTAACTAAATGTAAGAAATAAATTCATGTTAAAATATTCCTTAGCAGGGATGGCGTAATCTGGCCTAAAGAATTAATTTCATACAAAGAGACAACATTTTCAAAGGAGAATTTCATTCTGATAAATTAAGGCTTAACTAAATTCTATAAAAAGGTAACCTATTTCACAACAATAACCCATTTAGTTTGGATGCCCTCCTCTAGAAAACTATCAAAGAAAAGACTTGATCAATCCAGATGTCAATAAATTTACTTAACCAGCAGAAATTCTCAAAGTTTTATTATTAGTTGTTGGTGTTGCGGTATAATGTGAAAACAAAGAATCTCTAATCTACGACATCATGCAAAATTTGGATGAGGATATGCAAGCAGAGTTAATGAAAATTATTCAGTCCGTGCTTCATAAATATGCTCCCTAAGTCGCTTCTGATTTTACCTCGTTCTCAGGTATTTAAGAAGTCTCAAACACCTCACACGACTCTGCTTCAGTTCAAATTGGAGAACTTTAAACAACTATTGAAAAACTAGAAACCTAAAAAAGAAAGTGCTTGAAAAGTCTCAATGACATGGAGCAAGATAATGCTAGTCTTAAGATTCAATATTAAGAATGTATAAAGAAATAGAGTACCTGAAGTCTTAAATAGTTCAACAAACCATTACTAAGAAAACACTAAATTTATAAAAGACTCTGGAAGATCTATAATTAGAGCATGGGGATCTAGAGTAAAAACTAGATAAAATTAGAGAGGATGAAAATTAAATTGAAATGAAAAGTAGAACGATATTTGAACATGAAAAGAACTATGAAAGACTGAAGAAACAATTTGCTCAAGAAAAATCTCAGTTTTAGGAAGAATTAGATATAGAAAAATAAAAAATTTTGCAACTACAAAAAGTGGAAATGTAAATCCAAGTGTACAGGAAGAAAGCAGAGGACTAAAATTAAGTGCTATTAATTTCAGACTAAAAAGATTAGAAAATTAGGTAACTAAAAGACGCCATAAATTAATTAGATTAAGATTTAAGCTGCAAGAGATAACTAGAAGACTAGTTGAAGTATGTTAGAGAAGAAAAAAATAAAGAAAAGTTGAGAGTCTCACAATATGAAATTTAATTGTAAAACAGAAAACACTAAGTTAATTAGTTTTATTTAATTTATTTTTAAGCAATTAAATGCAACAAAGTTAGATTTATTTCTTGAACTTATTCATGAATATTAAAAGTAAATTGTTTAGAAATCTAATACCCAAAATTTAACTACTTTTTTTTCCAAAACTTAAACTTGTAATATGTCTTCTGAAGTTTCTTAATTTTTATTATGTTAAAAAAGGGAAATTAAATTAATAAAGTTAATTTTAATAAGATTTTTTAAACTAAGTTTTAAAAAATGATTTTTACATTTAAAATAATTTAAATCTACTCAAATGATATTTGGATCTATTTTAATCAAGATAAAACATATTTATTAATTTTTAATTTCCTTCTTTCATTAAGCTAACAGCTTACAATTAATTAATTATACAATGTTAATGATCTAACAAAGGAAATAAAGTTACAGAAGAAGAAAGAAGAAATGAACTTAGAGAAATTACTCTAACTTGAATAAGATTTGGAAGAAAGAGGAAGAGACAGCTTATCTTCAATTAATGATGGAAGAGACAACTTACAGTCTTCCCTCATTTAAGATTTGGAAAATAGAGTAAAATCTTTAACATAGGAAAATGAGATCCTAAAGATAAGCAATAGTACAGAGTTAAACTAGAAACTATTTGAAATAGAGTAATCTCTCATTGAAGAGTAGAGGCAAAAGTAATCACTGCTTTCCAAATTAGAGTTGTAGATACAAAGATGCAAGAAATTTGAGGATGAAAATGAAAGTCAAAGACTGAATTTAGAAACATAAAAATTTGAAACTAAACCAGATATGAAATCTCCAAAGTAAAACGATTCATAATTTAATGAAGATAGGAAAAATTAGAGCAAAATTTGAACTAAGCTTACGCCAAAATAAAAGAGTTAGATCTAAATTCTTCATAAATAATATTACTTTAGTAATTAAGAGAGTAAACCTTGGTTGAGATAAAAACTTTATATACTGAAAAAATCAAATGATAGATTAAATAATGAAACTTAAAGATGTACTTAATAACACTAAGAGTCAGATTAAAGAGTTGAAATGAAAGAAAGGTCCTTTGATAAAGAAAAATAACTATTAGAATCTTAAATCAAGAATTAACCTGCTCTAAAACGATTAGTTTAAGGTTGAAGCTTAGTAAATGAAATTAAGAATGAAATAAATTGATGCATCTTACAGAGAAAAAGAGTCAAATTTATTGGATTAACTTTAAGAGGCGAAAAAAGATAAAGATCGAGAATTAAGAGTTCTTGAAAAGTTTTATGACCAAGAAATTACTAAGCTTAAAACACTATTTAAGAGTTGAATGATGAAGTACTAAATGAAAAAAATATTAGGAGTGAGCTTGAATTAGGTTAGCAAAAACATGATGAGCTTACAACTTCATTGATACATGGGTTAGGTTAATAATTTATGGATTTGAAAAAAGAAATGAATCACTAAGCGAAATGGAAAGGAAACACAAGTAGGAATATAATAGGTCAAGGGATTATCAATAGCGTTTCCAAAGAAAATTTGGGATATGGAGGAATCATTAATAAAGGCTCGAGCGAAAATATTATTAATTTTATGAGTAGAAAAAGATAAAACACCTATAAGAATATTTAGACAAATCTCTGATAATGTAATATATTTTAAAACATTCTATTTTCTAATAATCTTATTTAAAAAGTTGTTAAAGAATTAAAAAAAATTTTGTTTAAGTTTTTATGAAATTTTAATTGTAAACTTGAAATATCTGTTTAAATTTGTATTTATATTTCTCTTGGTTTAACTTGCTATTAAGATATTATAAACTTATGATATACTTAATCCTTTAGTTGGTTGAAGTTTTTAATTGTGAGAATCTAGTAAAGAGTTATTCATTTTTGATCATCTAAGCAGGCACTTATAATCGTATTATTCCCGTCAAATGTGCAGCCATCAAAGTCATGATTGTTAAAATCCTCATTGACATTTTGATTTCCATTTCTATCTTAAGTGTCATTTAGCATGTCTCCTGGAGTATTTATAGTCAAATCGATTTTATTTGTGTCAAAGAGAGTTGTATCGTCTTCGCATTTTAGATTAGAGGTGTAAGGGGGCTTGATCTTTTTTTCTTTCATTTTTTTCCAGTCAATTTAAGCAAAGAATGGATGATTTTTCATAGTTTTGACGTTTCTCAATCTGCTCACTGGGTTTATATTTAGTAACTAGGCTATCAGACTTACAGCTTCTTTGCTAAAGAAATCAGGATATTATGGTTACAGGTTGAGTATGGAATAGAATAATTCATCTTAACTCTTGAAGTAAAATGGAGGTAAACCTACAAGCATTTCATAGACGAGACAATCGAAACCCCACCCACCAATTACAAGATTAGTCATAACCTTTGCCTAGTAACATCTCAGGAGATGGATATTCAGTTGTTACACAAATACTTTTGGTTTACCTACCGTTTGGCATGTCATCTTTTGAAAGACCAAAGTCTGTGATTTTAGCACAACCATCAGCAGCAATAAGAACATTTTCTGGTTTTAAATCTCAGTAAATTACTCCCTTTTTGTGAAAAAATTATAAAGCTAAAACAATATTTGCACCATAGAATTGAGCTGACCGTTCTTTAAAACGACATATTTTTAATAAATAAAAGAACAGCTCATCACCTGCACAATATTCCATGACTAAGAACAACCTTTTAGGACTTTAAAATGCATATTTAAGTTTAACAATGAAGGGATGAATAATTTTCTCAAGGACTTTTCTCTCAGTCCATGTATGTTTAACTTGTTTGTATTTTCTGACAAAACTCTTAGTTAGAACTTTCATTGCATAAATCTTTTAAGTGTCTTTTTTTATTTTACTAAAAATACTTTACCATAAGAGCCTGTACCTATCAAAGAAATTATAGGGAAATCATCTTTCGATATTTTCACCTTTTTCTATTCAAGTTTACGCATGATTTTCTCATATATATTTCAAACTAATTTTAATTTTAAATCATACTAATATTTAAAAGGTCTTTAAAACATATTTATAATGAGGTTTTATTTTAGTTTAACCAGTAGGTTTTTCATCTTAAGAATTAATGTCGCTGTCACTTGTACTTGATGTATCACTGCATTTTCTCATAAAATCATGACTTCTCATACCCATCATACTTGGTATCAAGTTTTTGAGACTTAAGCTGCTTCTCAGCTTTTAACCTGCTCTATTAATGTGCTTATTAGAATTACTCTCTCCATCTAAGCTTGAGTGATTAGATGACAAAACAGGAGTGGGTTCTGGTTCAGGGATAGGAACGTATTCTTCATTAATGATTAATAGTTCGCCTGACTATGAACCCCACTCTCTTCTGACTTTGGCATCCTTCTTATCTTTCTAGAGACGCCTACGCTTCTTGATTTCAACTCTTGAAAGTATCACATCATCCTTGAATTATTCATCCTACTACACGAATTATCGAGTTAATCTTAGCTGTTTAAATAAATAACTTTAGGTGAGAGACTTTGGTTTATTTAAACTTTAAATTCTCCATTATGGACTAAGCATTATAATATTACTAAAAAAAATTTAAGCGTTCTAATACTTAATATACTAAGAAGGAAATGAATTTTTATTTTTGCAATACTTTTTAAAATTGCTGAACTCAATCAAAAAAATTAGAATAATTATAATAACAAATTATATAAAGGAATATATATTGGTAACTTACCTTTGATTTATTTGGCCTTAACGACTGCTGTTTCAAATACTGCTTGGATATGCTATCATTATTATTTTAAGTTTATTCTGCTTTATTTAACTTTTAATTGCTACTTTCATATCCAAAACTATATATTTGTTAAATAAAATGCTCAAGAAACTCAATAATTAGAGTTTAATAATGAATTAAACTTACTGAAGCTAAGTATCAGGGCATGAATAGTGTCTCTCTAAATCATTATTAATTTTATTAATTTTGGATTTAATAACTTATCACTGATTTTTATTCTATTTAATTCTGTTAGGAGTTTTAACTTGCTTTAACTCCTCATCATAAGCTATATTGTTTTCATAAGTACTTCGAATGTCTGCTTTTTGCTATTTTTTGTGTTCCCCTTCATAATTTATAAATTAATGCCCTAAGGGTCATTGGGTTTGAAAATTAAGCTGACACCTTCAAACTGAAAAAATATGTCAATTTTTGCTAATTTATATCTTTTTAATATTATTAAACTTCATAATGGCAGTAACTATGAGTATCATTTGCACTATCATGCCTGCTAGAGGAATGTGCTGAACTTTTCTGATTGTATTTTGATTTGATTTTTTCCTTCATATTGAACATATTTCCAAATATATTGCCTATCATTTCTTATTGGATATTGTTAGTGATATTTATTGTTATGTGTTTCCTTTTTAATTTTGAATAAAATGGTGATGCTAATTGCTTCTGATAATTTGAATCTGTCTATTGGAAGTATTACTACTTATTTAGTTAATAAATTGCTTATAAGGTTTTAGATATAGGTGGTGGGAATTATAGATTGTTGGGTGATTGAAAGTTTACTCAGTGGGATAGTCTTTAATTCTTTATAAAAGAGTGAAATTGTTAAATTAGATTTTGGAAACCGTTAGCCAAAGTGGACTTAGTTCTATACTTAATTATATTAATATTGCTAAATGAAGTTTAAACTCAAATGTTTAATTGAAGCAAAGATTTAAAAACGTTTTTATATTTCAATTTCTGTAATATTAATTATACAAATGCCAAAGTTTTATAGGTGAAAAATTTAATTGAAAAATGCTTAATCTTTAAATATCTAATTTCAAATAAAAAGTATGCCCATTGAAAATTTACTTGAAAAGTAATCGCATCTAATTAAATTAGAATATTCTAGAATATTCTTGATATTATATTATACAGTTAATTAATTAAAAGAATTAAAAAAATTCTAATCTAAATTAAATTTTCAAATAAAACTACTGTTATTTCTTGCATGATGGTATTGTTTTGGTTTTTAAATAAAAGCAGCAGATTATTTATTTACAATTTAGCTATCACTACTAATAAGATTTTAAGTTTGATATGTGAAATCTATTTAAGTGGCTGTATTTTGATTATGAGGATTGTACTTATTTTAATCAGAATTTTATTGAATAACGCCTGGCAACTTTACTTATAATTTTTATGACGCTGTGGATTTATTAGATTTAACTAAACTTTGGTTTTGAGGGAGTTTTATTTATAAGTTGCCGCCATTATAATTTATATGATTAAGTTTTTCTTTAGATTTCTTTGTGTTATTCTAAATCTACTGCTTTATATCGTATTTATTAAACTTATCAATTTTATTTATAATTCTCCACTTTATAATAAATCAACTTTACTTGACCCAAGCTAGGAGCTAATATTACTTTAATGTGGTACTTAATTTTATTTCTTTAATTCTTACTCCCATTACAATCCAGGTTTAATGAAATTAAGTGAAGAATTATAAGTTTTTGTTCTAATTTCAATCTCAAATTATTTAGATTAAACAATTTTCTAAAGAGCCTAATCCTGATTCATACTGTTTTCTTGGGTGTGATTAATACTAGAAGACACTTTATCTCCATTCCTTAATTTTTTCTATAACTCTTTTATTCTGCTTTCATATCTTTAATTTTCAGTTTAAAATCCCTTGAGTACTGAATTGTACTTGCTTTCATTTTATTGAGATATTTAATTATCAGATGTCAAATTATTACAACCAATTTTATCGTTTTTATTCATTATTTAATTTTAAAGTAAGTAAGAATTGTCAAATTTATAAGTTTGCCTATGATATTAATTGATGTTATAACTAAAATCAGGCTTTATCATATTTATGGGAGATTGGCTATTCTAAGTATTTTATGTTAAAGAGAGCGGCATAGAAATTGATTTTTCATTTAGTTTCAAGTGGATTTGATGGTCAAGTAGATTTTACTTAGCGACCAAAACAAAATCTTTTTTATTTTAATCCTTTGATAATTGCTCATTTTTATAGTCAGGCAGAAACAGTGGGTCATCTTTACGATATAGTTTATCTTTCTCTCCAATTAAATCAAAGTAATATGAAATATTTCTAGGTACTATTTTATTACCATTCCAGCGCTTGAAATTTTCTATTGAAACTTAAGTCAAGTCTAAGAAAAACTTGGGCTTTTTTGTGGAAGAAAAGTTTCCTTTTAACATACTATTATTCTCTAGATTATTAGATTTAGATTTTTAGATGAGTGATAAAAACTTCTATTCAAAAGACTGGAAGAAGGTAAATCAATTAACTATGACTTATTGTTATAATAGAAATTGCTATTAAGCTTTTGATCTTCTAATATCTAAGATTTATTTTAGTTATTCACTACTTTCTATTTCTGGCTCAAATTTTAATGGCACGGTTTCCCTAAAGTCATACTTAAATCAATTAAGCAATTTTAATCGTTAGAAGGATTAACATTATAGTTGTGTTTTTAATCAGTAAATTCATCGTTTATTTGGCTTATATCTGAGAGCGTCAAGAAATGTTGTTAAGATTATTAATGAGTTTAAGAGAGGATATTATTTCTATCTATTGAGACTAATTGTTATTCTTTCAATGGTTTTAGGTATTCCTTCATGTTTAAATAAAATAAAAATTGAAGTATTTATGATATTAAACATTTTTTAAGTGTTACAAGTAATTTCTTTACCAGATGATTTTATTCTTAAATCTCTTGAAACTTCTATTTCTCTTAAATCCTTATTTCTCTTTATTATAATTCCTTTGTTTATTAGAATTCTTAGCTCTCTTTGTTTAGCTAACTCAAAGTTTGTTATAGTTTCTAAATTTATATAAGCTTATCGTTTTCTTTTTCCAATTCTTGAATCCTATCGTTCAATTTCTGCGTTAGCTGTTTTTAAGATTGCTGTAGGTGTTCAAGTTTTAGAGTTAGGTTTAATATAGTTATTGAATATCGCTGTTCCAATTCTTAATTGCATTTATTCGTATGCTTGTTTTCCAAGTTACAGATTATATGATTCCATAAAAAGTAGCTTTATTTAGATAAAGGATAGACAGGTAACGGATATAAATTAAGATAATTACTTTTGCAATAAAAATTAAAATCCAAAAAATGAGAAATTTTCACAACTAATCATAAGCAAGAGATAAATCCGAAAGTAAAAATACTCAACCATTAAGAAAATCTCTTTCTCTTTCACAGACATCACTATATATATATATCATTTTAATCAATAAGCTCATTAAAATTTGAGTAAGAAAAAGTTTAAAAGCAAAAAGTAAATACTTAATAAGAGAACAAGCAATAAATGTCTCATTAAACTTAATTAGAAAATTCATCATTAAAATAAATCATTTTATCAAGTTCACATCTCAATGATATATAGTTATTATTTCCATCTTTAAAGTTAGACGACTGGTTCATTGATAATATTAATTAAATGAAAAAATTCCCAAACATTTTTTTAATTAAACTTTTGAACTATAAGTTAATAAAATATTTCAAATAAATTTTTCATATTTATAGTTATTGAATTTTTAGCAATAATGAAAACGATTAAATATAGCAGAATAATGAAGTTTATTTGTACTTAGATTTGTATTAAGCTTTGAAAGTGGTGAAATATAGGTTAAATGATTTCATAGCCCAAAACTTGCTGTAATACCAAAACCAACTAAATCAGGACAAAGAATAAATAACGCAAAATCATTAAATTCAGCTAAATGATAGAGATTTGTTAATTCAATAGCTTCACTGAACAATTTAAGCCCTTAAAATGGAACTTGAAATTTAAAATGATAGTAATTAGTAAAAAGTTCAAGTGATAGAAAAACAATTAGAGATCAATTAAATGAAATTAAATAAACAAGAATTGGAAGATTAAGCTGTAATAAAAGATAAATAAATGCTGAAAATGAAGCAAGATCTTGAAAATTAGATTAAATAAATGTCAATAAGTCTATAGTAAACTCAAATTTAAGCTTCAAATAATCTGTCAAAATATAACTTATTCAGTTAGAATCAGATATTAATTTTAGAATTATAATTTTTTCTTAATTGTAATCAATTGATTAACATAAGATTTTTAGGATTCTCTCTTTTAAGCCATCAAATCTTAAAGTCATCTCTATTCACTCCATAATTTTATACAAATTTTCTTGCACAAATTTCTTCATATCAATTGCTTATTTTAAGTCATGTTTCCACATTGTGCCTTCGTATTATTGTCTAATTCTTAAAATCAATTTTGTAATCATTTTTCTCTAAAAACTTAAGTAAACTATAAACTCTTTCATCCATAGGGTCAAGCTACGACTAGAAAAATTTCTTATTAATTTTAATATGGACATCGTCATTTTTTGCTGCCTCATCCGAATCTCCTTAATCTCGATTTAAAAACTACTCAATTCCCATTCTTTAATTAAAAGGGTATAATTTTAAGCAAAATTGGGATTTCTTTACAACATTTTAATTCTTTTTTCTTCTTAATCAAGATCTTTTTATAGGTAATTTTTCAATTTTTCATTTTCAAAAGCTTTTCTGAGGTATTTATAGAAAGTTGCGACCTATTAGTAAGAACTGATTTCTTGGTTTATTTACTTTACTTCAAGTCTTTAAAGATTATTTTCATCTTTTTCCATAAATGAGATATGAGGAAGTGTTTAAGAGGATCCAATAAAGGAAGAAGTTTTCATTTATGCCTGCGAGTATTTTCGTTTTGAATCAGAATTCAAAATTCTTTGATGCGGTGGATTTTTTAGTTTTAATTAATTTTGAGACCTTTATTCATGCTTTTCCATCAATAAATCTGAGTTTGACTTATACTTTCTCAAAGTGAAGCTCTAATAAAAATCTTAGAAGTTAAATTAAATTAAAAATAGTTGATAGGCTTCTTTTGGGATATTAATTTTTATTAGTTTAATAAGACGAAGGTTGAGACTTGATTATTAATATGAAATTTATTATTAATCAATGAGTAATCTCAAATTAATTTTAATCTTTTCACTTATTAACTAAATCAAACTATCAACTTAAATCGTGACGTATTTCAGAATGAGTTGACGTGGTAAAGCGTGATTCCTGGATTAGAATCCTGAAAACAAAAACTCCGTAAAAAACCGATCTGCCTCCAAGTACCACCTACCCCCTAATCAGGATGTAAAACCACAGAGCCAACGTAATGGATGTTGGTACTACAGAGCCTGAGAGAATAGGCGAGACTAGAGGTTCATGGTGACAAATCTGCTCGTGTCACTTGCTGCTGGGAACGTAATCCCTGTCCTTGGGCTGTTATAGCTTAGAGCCTCTACCCGAGGAGAAGAAAAATCATATTTATTAATAATTATTTTCATATTCTAAAAAATCTTCACTTCCCTTAGATGGTGTCTTTAAAGCAATGCTTTATCTTTGCTGCAACAAATTATTTTGCTTAACTTATTTCATTTATTATGGAACTCTATTAAACAAGTGCATATGATTATTATTTGGCTAGCTTAAGTTATTTATCATACTCTTTCTTTTTTAGATTTACTGCAAAGAGTTTTGCGAGCCAACCAAGCTTGCTTGACTTAGACTCTGCTTCAAATGTGATCCTTT